>PVKC010002135.1:0-45272 GCA_004027635.1 Crocidura indochinensis | reverse complement strand
AAGAATAAAAATGTAGGAGCCAGAGAGATAGCATGGAGGTAGGGTACTTGCCTTCCATGCAGAAGGATGGTGGTTCAAATCCAGCATCCCATGTGGTCCCCTGAGCTTGCCAGGAGCGATTTCTGAGCATAGAGCCAGGAATAACACGTGTGGGGAGGGGCCAGAGAGATAGCATGGAGGAAAATCGTTTGCCTTTCATGCAGAAAGTCATTGGTTCGAATATCAACATCCCATATGGTCCCCCAAGCCTGCCAGGAGTGATTTCTGAGCATGGAGCCAGGAGTAACCCCTGAGCACTGCCGGGTGTGACCCAAAAACCACAAACACACACACACACACAAAAGTTCTCAAACACACTATATGTATGTGTATATACATATATATACATATATATATATATATCCCCCACACTACTTCAAGACACCCCTCATTCATGGGAAAATAGTATGAAATAAGATTGGATATAGCTATAGATAACACTGAGGTTTCTGAATATTAAATTCTGAGATTTTTTTCAATTTTTGCATAAGTTGTTGGAGGTGCCGAAGCAGTGGCTCAAGTGGTAGTGTATCTGCCTTGCAAGCACTAACCTAGGATGAACCGTGGTTATATGCCCTAGCATCAAATGGTCCCCCAAGCCAGGAGTGATTTCTGAGCCCATAGCCAGGAGTGACCCCTGAGCATTATCAGGTGTGGCCTAAACACCCCCTAAAAAAAACATTGTTGGAATACTGGCCTGATGTAGTAAATATTTAGGCCTTATAATTGGCTTGGATGGTGGATGGAGGCCTCTGTCTTTAGGCTCTGAATCATGTGGCTCCACAACCCTCATTAACCGTTAGATCTGGAGATTCATGAGAGCAGCGGGCAGAAATCTCACTCACATGCAGGCTTCAGGAAGTAACAGCTTTATTCATCTTAGCCACTACATGTGTGGCATACATCATAACCTTTTAAGCAGCTAGCCCTGCATCTTAACTTGTCTCAGCCAAGGCTCTGGACCAAAGACAAAAGAGCTCCAGCCTCGCAAAAGCCAAAGACAAAAGAGATCTCCTCCTCTCGGTCAGAGCCCTTAAGTACCTTTCCCAGATCCCTCCCCGGAAATGGGCAGGGTCTGCAGCCAAATGGGCGGGTCTCAGTTACCTGTATTCCGGGGTGGAGCTACAGCCTGATATGTGTGAAATAATTTAATGATGATCTATTGGGAAGTTTAATGGAATATATGATGTTGAAATAGAGGAATATTGAGATGGTAGGATATTGGAATATCAAAATATTAGAATACTATGATGTTGGAATTTTAAAATACTCAGATGATGGAATATTGCCATCTTAGGATATTTGAATTTTGCATTTTCATATTGGATTATTGGTGTGGTGAAATAATGGTAGCAGTGAATGTGTTTTGGTGAAGGGACAGATTTCTGACCTTGTGTGACTAGATGTCAACAATAATTTAGTATGTATATACCACAAACAAAACAGTATTCTAGGGAAACAAGATGTGGAATACAGGGCTCTGTGGCTCATTGATGGATGGAAGGAGACACTTGACATAGGTGATGTTAGAATATTGTGTAATGGATTCTGTTGTTCATAACATTGAAAATAATGGTGCCTAAATAAAAAAAGGAAAAAATAAGTTTTCACATCTATGTTCATTATGTCATATGATGTCCAGAACACATAGTAACAAACGTCCAGCAACAGATGAAAGGATAGGTTTAGTACATGTTAGCATATGTACATCACTATCCATAAGAACAGAGAATCAAGAAAATATTCTAAATTTTTGGGGGCCACACCTGGCAGTGCTCAGGGGTTACTCCTGGCTATATGCTCAGAAATAGCTCCTAGCAGGTACAGGGGGACCATATGGGACCCCGGGATTCAAACCAACCACCCTAGTTCCTGGATCGGCTGCTTGCAAGACAAACACCGCTGTGCTATCTCTCCAGCCCCAAAATATTCTAAATTTAAGTTTACTTCAACTTAGATGTTATTGGAAGTATCGTGTCAGGCAAATGAGTCAAAAGATCAGATGAGCATCATTTTACAACTGGGTTGCATAAAAAGGGAACAAGTGCACATCCATTAAACATATCACTGTCCTTGGAGAACAAAACTTGTACTAGAGTTACAGGAGGTTGATGGGAGAATGAAGAGGCAGACAAGAGGTGGCACAGGGGAGAGTGGAAGAATGTCTATGGCATGTTGTGTGACTTAATCGCCTGATGAAAACATTGTACCCATGATCTATCCATAAAATGTCAAATAAATTTGGACAAAATCAGGTCACTATGCTCACAGCTCTCAAAGACTGGCAGCATTTCATAGGTGCAGTAGTTGTGACGGTGACAGTGTTGGGGATTCAGAGAGGGTCCTCCTTGTAGGGCATGTCTGCGCAGCAGGGGTGCTCAGGACCCCACCAGTCTAGGCTCCAGCCTAGGAGCAGATGCAGTGGCCTGGAAGGTTTTTTCTCAAGTCCTGGGAGCTGTTAAGAAAACTATCTGAAATAGGTACAAGTGATGAACATTGTGCCTTGTCTCCTGACTTGTTTTCCAGTATTTTATTCTAGTGAAGAATCTAATATAAAATAGGATAGAAAATAAATGTACATAAGGTCAGGTCCCAGTGCTCTCAGCTGTCAGACTGGCAGCATTTCTGAGGTAACAGTCTTCAGATGATAGCTGGGAAGTCAGTCTTCCCTGCAGGGAAGATCTAGGGAGCAGTAGGCACTCAGGGCCCACTAGACCAGGAACCATGGCTAAATGCAGTGGTCTGATAGTATCTACTCCTGGGGGTTCCTGTTTTCAAAGAAAACCCTCTGAAATAGGCATCCAGGAAGGACATTATACATTATACATTATCTCCTGAGCTGTTTCCATTATTTTAATGTATTAAAGAATGTACGTGACAAAATAACTCATGTCAATCTTTATGTTTTTTGGAAATAAGGAACATATGGTATTTTGACTTAATTAGACCAGATTTTAAACACACTGATAGCAAATATCTTAAGTCAACTTTCTGTTATCCAAGCCCAGAGCAGTACAACCCTGTGGTTCAAGGTTTGCTTCAAAAACTGCAGCTGATACAAAAGCTTTCTGATGCTATTTTCATCACTCATATAACACCTGGTCACCCAGGTGTAATGGTTTTAAGAAACAACTCAGCTGATCACCTAGCAATGCCAATAGGCAACAAAGATATTAATTCATCTAATACAGCCTCTCTGTAGGGTCAAATCACAGACTGCAGATACAAGTCAGGAAAATGGTAAATCTGGGAATTAACTACTAGAGACAAATGCAAAACACATTTTTGGAATTATCATCTGAATTTATTTTCATAATGCAAAAATTCTTGTTAGAAGTTACGAGAAGTCTCTTCATGAGGTGATGTTTTACCATTTTCAATTTGCACAGATTACGGTCTTCTACTTTTTTATTGAAAGAAGTGTGACAAAGTAACTTATTTATAACAATTCAACACCAATCCCACCGCCAGTGTCAACTCCATCATGTGTGTTTTCATAATTCATCATTGACAGCTATTTGTTAACTCTTGTCACAACCCACCATTACCAGTTGGGACATTAGTAAAGATCTGCAAGGCATCATATATACAGTTTCACCACCTTCTGGATGTATTGGGTGCAGCAGACCTCTGGACAAAGGTCTCAGTGAAAGGGAGCTATAAACCTGATAATGATGGAGAATTTTGTAGAATCACCACCATTTTTAAGGCTACACTTACTGTGTTTATCGAAAAGTTTTCATAAGGGCTAGCTAGACTAGGTGGTCTTCCCACCAGCAGTTAGGGTTCCTTTTTCTCCACCAGTACTGATTGTTATTCTTTGCTATGTGTGTAGTCTCTGTGGCATGAGATGGTACCTCATAGCTGTTTTGATTTGTGTCTCCCTGAATAGTGATGTGGAGCATTTTCTCATGTGTCTGGCCATTTGTATTTCTTCTTTAGCACTGTGTTCATTTCTTCTCCACAGTTTTTGAAGTGGTTAGATGTTATTTTCTTGTTCTGTAAATACCTTGTATAGCTTACATATTAACCCCATATCTGATGGGTATTGGATGAATAGCTTTCCCATTCTGTGGATGGCTTTTGTATCCTAGAAACTATTATTTTGAGGTGTACAATATTCTCAACTTAATATAGTGCCATCTGTTTATTCTGCTTCCACTTGTTTGGAGAGTGTCATTTCCTCCTTGAAGTCTCTATGTCTTGGAGTGTTTTACCTACATGTTGTTCTATATACCTTATGGTTTGGGGTCTGATATCAAGGTCTTGCATTTGACCTATGTGGAGGATATTAGATGGAGATCTAAGTCAGTTTTTGGCAAGATGCTGATCAGTTATCATAACCCCACTTGCTGTAGCTTTTCTTGCTCCATTTTGCATTTATTGCTTTTTCAAAGAAAACTTGATTGTATGCCAGGAGCATATTCTCTAGATAATCTAGTTTATTCCACTGATCTGAAGATATTTCTTTATCCCAATACCATGCTGCTTTGATAACTATAGTTTTGTAATAGCTTAAAGATGGGGAATGTGATGCCTCCCATATTACTTTTTTGAAGGGACACCATCTGTAGTGCTGCATGCAAGGCAAACATCCTACCACTGTGCTATCTCTCCAGCCCAGCAAATGATTTTTATTTCTGATTTGGAAGGCCCTCTGATCTTCTGACCTCAGCAAAGCCTTGTGGATACTCCCTGCAAATATGGGTTTTCCTATATGTCCTCTGGTGTTTGATGAGATGTGATCTCACACTGAATTCTCGCCCATTCCCTGCAAAATAGCACTTTTCCCTCATGGGTATCCTCCAATGTTCGATGAAAGTCAAACTCACACTGAAGACTTGACCACATTCCCTCAAATACTGGATTCTCCCCTATGCGTGTGTGTGATGTTACCTCTGATCTGCCCACACACACTACCAACATGAGGCTTCTCCCCTGTGTGTCCTTTAGTATTGGATGATATGTGACATATAACTGAAGCATTGCACTCACATTCAGTAAACAAGAGGATTCTCCCAGGTGAGTATTCTGGTGTGTGATGTGACCTCAGATGACTCACCCACACACAATGGAAATATGGGGCCTATCTCCTGAATGTGTCCTCTGGTGTGTGATGTGACCTCTGTCTGAAGCCTCACACACAAACTCAGCAAACAGACTTCTTACCTATGTGCATGTCCACTTGTGTTTGAAGTCTCTTGACATATTGCCAAAGCCTCGCCCATACTCCCTGTATCTGTGAGGCTTCTACTGTGTGTCTTCAGGTGTTTGATGAGATTTCCACTCACACTGAAACCTCGCTCACATTCCCTACAAACATAGGGCTTCTCCCCTGTGTGTGTCCTCTTGTGTTTATTGAGAGATGAATGGTCAGTGAAACCTTTCCCACAGTCATTGCAAACATAGGGTTTCTCCCCTGTGTGTGTTCTCTTGTGTTTGATTAAACTTGATGAATCACTAAAGCCTCGCATACACTCCCTGCAAACATAGGGCTTCTCCCCTGTGTGTGTCCTCTGGTGTATGATGAGAGTTGAACTTATACTGAAGCCTCGCCCACACTCTTTGCAAACGTAGGGCTTCTCCCCTGTGTGTGTCCGCTTGTGTTTGACGAGATCTGATTTACTCCTGAAGTCTTTCCCACACTCCTTGCAAGTCTGTGGTTTCTCCCCTGTGTGTGTCCTCTGGTGGCTGAAGAGACCTGGCGAACTACTGAAGCCTCGCCCACACTCTCTGCAAACATAGGGCTTTTCCCCTGTATGTGTCCTCTGGTGTAAGATGAGAGATGATCCCACACTGAAGCCTCTCCCACAATCCTTACAAACATAAGGCTTCTCCCTGGTGTGTGTCCTCTGGTGTTGGATGAGATGTGATGTTTGACTGAAGCCTCGCCCACACTCTCTACAAATATGAGGCTTCTCCCCTGTGTGTGTCCTCTGGTGTTTGATTAAAGTTGACAAATCACTGAAACTTCGCCTACACTCCCTGCAAACATAAGGCTTCTCTCCTGTGTGTATCCTATTGTGTCGGATGAGACTTGACATATCACTGAAGCCTCGCCCACACTCTCTGCAAACATGGGGCTTCTCCCCTGTGTGTATCCTCTGGTGTCTCATGAGATTTGCCTTCATACTGAAGTCTCGTCCACACTCCCTGCAAACATATGTCTTCTCCTCTCTTTGTTTCCTTTGGTGTGAAATGAGATTTGATCTATCTGTGAAGCTTTGTGCAGGTCTTACATGCCTGTCTCTTAAAATTCTTGGCATTCCTATTCCTGGAACTAAGTTAGCTGTGTCATTTGGATTTACCTTCTGACTTGGGTTGGTTTCTTCTTCCAGTGCCATCTGGTTATTGGAGTTCATTATTTCACTGCAAACTCGTTTAGAAAAGGCTGTTAAATTTCTCTTATGCCTCATCATAGACAAAGGTATGGAGCTTTCTGTGTGCTTTTGACTGTCAAGTAGATCATTCTTTGGTTTATCATTATATGAATCAGAATATTGATGCCACTGGCTCTGGTCACATGGAGAAGAATTTTCTGATTGAGCATGTTTTCTTGCAGATGTTCGTGGGAGAATCCGAGAGGAATGACTATGTTTCATGTGGCGACTGAGAAAGTGCTGACTGGAGAAGGTGAGAGAGCAGAAGGGACATGGATGGATGTCCGGCGTCAGTTCTGCTGAAAGAGCAAGGTTTTGGTCAGAGTAGATGTTGACAAAGCTGTCTAGACAATAGCTATCTCTTGCTAAAATCTGCACTCCTGGCTTTCCTTATTTTGTTGATAAAGATAAAACCTTCATGCTTCTAAATAGTCTAATGAGTTTTTATGTTTGAATATTGAGGCCATATCAGAGGTGCCCAAAGCTCTGGGATCACTTCTGGCAGGCTTGGAGAGCTGTATGAATTGCTGTACTATATCACTGGCTCTTAAACAGTCTGTTTCGTCATACCATTTGCATTCATTATATCTTGCAAAATCCAGAAAATCCATATCCCCAAAATTTGTTTTTGTTTTAGAGCCAAACCTCACAGTGCTAAGGGGTTACTTCATTTTTGCACTCAGCTGACTGGGGAAAACCATTTTGGGTGCTGAGGATTGAACTTGTGTTGCTGCATGAAAGGCAAACACCCTACCCACTGTACTAGCACTTCAATTTCTAAACTGGACCTTTCTGTTTGTTTTTTGGGTCACATCCAGTGACACTCAGAGGTTACATTGGGCTATGCAGCAACATGGGTAGAGCAAAATGCATGCTATTTTCGGCACTAAATCAGCTGACAATAAATGAAAAGGGTTGGGAGGATCATGTTGAGAAGCTTGGCAAAATCTACATCAGCTTTATTCTGGCTTACACATGAATGGTTTAAAACTAAGAACAAAAATATTTCTGTGTCAGGGCCAGAGTGATGCCTGGGATCTCACAGCATCCCATATGATCCCCCAACCTAGGAGCAATTTCTGAGCACAGAGCCAGGATTAACCCGAGACTGTAACTGGGTGTGGCCCAAAAACACAAAACAAAACAAAAAAATTTCTGCATGGTGCAGAGAGAAAACAAAGCAGGTAGGGTGTTTGCCTTGCATCTGGCTGATCTGAGGTCAATACGCCCGCAGAGCTCACCATGAGGGATTACTGAAGCACTAGACCAGAGTAACCCCAAGTACCATCCCTGAATGAACCTCAAACTAAAAGAGGAAAATAAGCCCTCCTTGGCCATATCAAAAACCCTATAACTATCCAATGGCAAAGGTCAGAGTAAAGGAAAAGGGAAGAAGGGTCTGAAAAGGGTACCCAACATAGTGATGTGCAGCCATGCTAAGAGCACAGACAGGGAGTGAAGAATCAAAAACTCAGGGCCAGGGGACAGAGTGGTGGTGCAAGTGGTAGGGCGTTTGCTTTGCATGCACTGACCTAGGAGGGACCATGGTTCGATTCTCTGGTGTCCCATATGGTCCCCCAAGCCAGGAGCTATTTTTGAACGCATAGCCAGGAGTAACCCCTGAGTGTCACAGGGTGTGGCCCCCAAAAAAACAACCTCAGGATCTGTTCTAAACACCTATAGACAGGAAACCAAGACAGCAAAGATCCAAATCACCTGAGATTCAGCATTAAGGGCTGTGAATGAGAACAGGAAAGGTCCTGCACAAATGATTTGGGAGTCAGATGTCACATGCCCATGGTCCCATCTCAGAAACCCATGATGCTTCACATCCAAGAACCCATGCCCTACTCCAGATGGTTCTTTAGACACTCACCTTCAAATATTCCTCTTGGCAGCCTCTGCATGGTTCCTTTTTCCAACCAGGAGATCAGCAAAGGCTTCACCCTGCAATACCCTGCCCAAAAGGACAATTCTTGGGTTAGGGACTGGATAAGGGACAGATCTGTGTTCTTACTGAACACCACCAAACCACTAAACAGAGAAGAACAGAATTTAGCTCTCCCTATGCACATTGGCTATTGCACAGAAGAGAACATGTTGAAATAAAATGAAATGAGAGCCTAATTGAGGGGATCTGATAATACAGTGGGAGGATGGGAGAGCACATCATTGAACTGCATTTGACCTAGGCACCCTCTGTAGTTCTGTTTCCCTCACAGATTGAACAATGAGTGAAGAGCTAGGAATAAAACCAAGTACCGCAAAAGCCCAAATGTGTCTTAATACGAGGAGACTGGAGCTGGAGAGAGCACAGCGGTTGAGTGTTTGTCATGCAAGCAGTCAACCCAGAACTTATGGTGGTTTGAATTCTAGCATCCCATATGGTCCCCCGTGCCTGCCAGGAGCGATTTCTGAGCAGAGAGCCAAGAGTAACCCTGAGCGCTGCTGGGTGTGCCCACCCCAAAAAAAAAGGGGAGGCTGGAGGTAGCTGGTCCTGATACCCTACCAGCCACAACCAATTTCAGGTATGTGTCTCAGTGAAGACAGAGACCTTCTGGTTCTTCCCATCAACCCTCCTTTTCCCAAACAATTAAGAAGCTAGTGTATTTGCATGAAAACATTTCCATTAATATCATGTACGTCAAAGGCAGATTAGACCTAGCACTTCTTTTATACTCAGAAATAACTCCTGGCAGGCTTGAGGAACCATATGGGATGCCAGGGTTCGAACCACCATCCTTCTGCATGCAAGGCAAACGCCTTATCTCCATGCTATCTCTCTCGACCCTGACCTTGCACTTCTTTCTCCCAGAAAATACACAGCACAGGACTGGAGTGGTAGTACAGCAGGTTGCCTTTCACTCGGCCAACTAGAGATAGATTGAGTTAGATTCCCCAGCATTCATATGGTCCCCTGAAACTGCCAGCAATGACTTCTGAATGTAGAGCCATGAATAACTGAGCACCAGCCGATGTGGCAAAAAAGAAACCAACAAGAACAAAAAAAATGAAAAATAACAGCACAAATTCCAGTTGAGCAAATTCATGAATTAGTTTGCATTATTTTTAGGATACTCAACCCCAATTATTTTTTAAAAAAGTAACCTTTAAAGCAGGTATACCTCAAATCACCTTTTATATAATCAGTTCAATAGATCACTTTCTTGTTGTTGTTGTTGTTTTGGTTTTGGTTTTGGGTCACACTGGGCAGTGCTCAGGGGTTACTCCTCGCTCCACATTCAGGAATCGCTCCTGGCAGGCACGGGGGACCATATGGGATGGCGGGATTTGAACCAATGACCATCTGCATGAAAGGCAAATGCCTTACCTCCATGCTATCTCTCTGGCCCTAATAGATCACTTTCTTAAATATCCTGAAACTCCAAGATTCCCAACCCACCAAATGCAAAAAACAATGGGAAACTAAGGAAGACACCTGCACCTGGGGATATGGAGAGAAATCCTGCCAAATTACAAGTTCAGCAAAAATCATGAACCTTAAAGATGTCAACCTGGGACCAGCGAGATATCATGGAGGTAAGGCGTTTGCCTTCCATGCAGAAGGACAGTGGTTCGAATCTCGGTATCCCATATGGTCCCCCGTCCCTTCCAGGGGCGATTTCTGATCATAGAGCCAGGAATAACCCCTGAGCTTGCCGGGTGTGACCCAAAAACAAAAACAAAAAAAAAGATGACAACCTATGGCTGGAGAAATAGCATGGAGGCAGAGCATTTGTCTTGCATGCAGAAGAATGGTGGTTTGAATCCCAGCATCCTATATGGTCCCACAAGTCTTTCAGGAATGATATCTTAAGTTAGAACCAGGAGTAACCCCCTGAGCCCACCTGGGTGTGACACCCCCAAAACAACAACAATAACAGAGAAGAGGACCAAAAGTCAACACGGTGTTTTAGCAACAGAAATCAAGAAGTCACTAGCTGGCACTATAGAGGAACAATTCAATCAACTCAAAGGAAAACTCTTTCAGAAAATGAGAGAATCACTACAAATGGAACAGGAGAACTAAAAAACATGTCAGCAAGCAATCATAGCTAGAATTACTAGGCGGAGAACCACAATGACAATTAAAGACAAATGCATTGGATAAAGAGGTCAAAAAAGAAAGAAGAGACAAATCATTGGAAGAAAATGAAGGGTACTTAATAAAGACAAAAGAAATATATATAAAAGAAATATATATATGATATATAGGAATATCATATGGGAAAGAAGAAAAAGGGGAAATACGAGGAGTAAGGGAAATAATAACAAAGAACTTTCCCACTCTCTAGAAAGAGTCTGCTGTACAAATCCAAGAGGCAAAAAGAGCCAAACAAAATAGACCCCAACAGAACAACTCCAGGGCATAGAGTAATCAAAGGGATAAAAAAAAGACTCTTGAAAGCAGTAAGAGAGAAGATCCATAAGTAGAAAGGAAAGAACATAAGAATCAAATCAGATCTCCCATTTGAAACAATCAAGCCAAGAAAAGAGTGGAATGATATAGTCAAACTACTGAATGAAAGAAACTTTCAACCTGGAGTCCATTACCTAGCAAACCTCTCATTTACATGGGAGGAAGGAATAAAAACATTCTAGGACCAAAAGAAACCACATTCACTATATTGGTGCTACCCACACTGACACTAAATGGCCTACTCAAAGATCAATTACATAAACCAAATACTCAATTGTAACAACAGCCTTACACAATATAGTGGCACAACAATACTTTCTGTCAAAAGTTTTTGAACTGTCAATGGACTAAACACTCCTATCCAAAGGCAGAGTAGTGAGTTAAATCAGGAAAGAAAACCCAACCACCTAGGTCCTGTGGCAGCTCAATTTTGAGTATAGTGAGAACTTTTCCTACTGCTTTTCATGTAGTTGGATCACGCAGCATTCCCACAAGAAGTGATTTCCTTTCTTGCTACATCTCAAACACAGAGATCTTTTCCCAGAAGTTTTCATATGTATGATCATCATTGGTGATCATTGGTGTCAGATGATATCTCACTGTTGTCTTGATTTGAATTTTCCTAATGATAAGTGCTGATGAACATTTTTTCAGGAGTCTGTTGGCCATCTCTTAGTCTTCCTCAGGGAAGTGTCTGTCTGTTCATTTCCGCTCCCTATTTTTTATTTGGGGGGGGCACACCTGGTGACACTCAGGGGTTACTCTTGGCTATGCGCTCATAAATCTCTTGACTTGGGGGATAATATGGGCCACTAGCTATTGAAACGAGGTCTGTCCTGGGTCAGCTGCATGCAAGGCAAACACCCTATGGCTGTGTTATTACTCTGGCCCCTTCCTCTACCATTTTTGATGGCGTGTATTTTTTGTTTGTTTATTTTTGGCCTAAATCTGGCAGTGCTCAGGGGTTATTCCTGGTTCTACACTCAGAAATAGCTCCTGGCAGGTCTAGGGGACCATATGTGATGCCAGGATTTGAACCACTGTCCTTCTGCATGCAAGGCAAACGCCCTATCTCCACGCTATCTCTCTGGCCCCTTGATGGCATTGGGGGGGGGTCACACCTAGCTCTACACTCAGAAATCACCCCAGGCAAGCTCGGGGAACCATATGGATGCCAGGATTTGAACTGCCATCCTTCTGCATGCAAGGCAAACTCCTTACTTCATTGCTATCTCTCCAGCCCCCCTTGATGGCAATTTTAAGGTATGTAGAGTTAACCTTTATTAATACTTGTGGATCATAGATAACAAACCTTTATCTACATGCTAGATGGAATAATTTCTCCCATTCAGTTCTTTTCTAATTTTAGCCCATGATTCTTTGCCATACAGAAAATTTTGTTTGATGCAGTCCCTTTTATTCAGCTTTGATGCTCTAGCTCTTGCCATTGTCAGTCCATCATTGAACATTTCTTTGAGGTCTCAGCCTAGGAGTGTTGTGCCTATGTTTTTTAGTGAACTTTATGGATTCGGATCTAATCTCTCAACTTTATTCCACTTTGAATTGACTTTTGTGTAAGGTGTGAGATATGGATCAATCTCTAATTTCTTAAATGTAGTTATCCAATTGTTGAAAAGACTGTCTTTGTTCCATTTCAAATTCTTAGCTCCTTTGTCAAAGATTAGTTGACCATATACTTAGGGATTTATTACTGGATATTCTGACTCATTGGTCTGAAATATCTTTGTTCCAATAGCAAGGTGCTTTGATTACTAAGGCTTTATAGTAGAACTTCAAATTAGATAATGAGATGCTTTGCAGTTTCTTGTTTTTCAGTCCTGAATTGGCTATCGTAGCTCTTTCATGATTCCACACGAACTTTATAATTGAGGGTTCTAAGTCCTTAAAGAATGCTGTCTGAATCTAAATAGGAATTGTGTTGAAACTATCTATAAGGCCTGAGTGATAGTGAAAGGGGTAAGGCATTTGACTTGCCTGCTCTAGCATAGGATGGACCATGGCTCAATCCCCCAGTGTCCCATATGGTCCCCAAGCAAGGAGCCAAATAAAAGGGGGAAGGCACACAAGAGATAGCACAGCAGGAAGGTGTTTGCCTTGCATGCAGTTGATTTAGGACAGACAGTGATTAAAATCCCAGGATCCCGTATTGTCCCCCATACCTACCAGGAGCGATTTTGAGCCCCGAGCCAGGAGCAACTCCTGAGTGCTGTCAGGTGTGACCCGAAAAACAAAATAAATAAAAATAATAATCTATAGATGAACAATTTAAGCAACTCAAAGAACTTTCAGAAAATAAGAGAATCCATACAATGAAACTGAATGATGAAAAAAACAAGTTAGCAGGGTCAGAGAGATAGCATGGACATAGGGTGTTTGCCTTGCATGCAGAGGGTTAGTAGTTCGAATCCAGGCATTCCATATGGTCCCCCGAGCTTGCCAGGAGCAATTTCTGAGTGCTGATCCAAGAGTAACCCCTGAGCACTGCTGGGTGTGACCCAAAAACCAAAACCAAAAGAAAAAAACAAGTCAGCAAGTTCATAGCTAGAATTATATGGTAGAGAATCGCATTGACAGACTGACAAATTACTAAAAATTAATAAAGTCAAAAAAGGAAAGGAGAGATAAATATTGGAAGAAAATGTAGAAAATTTAGAAAAGAAATTGTAGAAGGGGGCCAGAGAGAGAGCATGAAGGTAAGGCATTTGTCTTTCATGCAGAAGGTCATTGGTTCAAGTTCCGACATCCCATTTGGTCCCCCGAGTCTGCCAGGAGCGATTTCTGAGCATGGAGCCAGGAATAACCCCTGAACGATGCTGGCTGTGATCCAAAAACCAAAAAAAAAAATTGTAGAAAATGAATGAACAAAATGAATGAAAAAAAAGGAACAAAAACAAAAGAAATAAACTCAAATTTATAGGAATATCAGTTGAGGGGAAAATGGAAAGGGGGAAGAATAAGGAGGAGTCAGGGAGATAATAGCAGAGAACTTTCCCACTTCGTGAAGAAAGGCTGCTATACAAGTCCAAGAGGCAAAAAGAAAGCGAAACAAAATAGACCCCAAAAGAACACCACACCAAGACATGTAGTAAGCCAAATAAAGAAAAAAAAAAAAAAAACAAGAGAAATGGACTCTTTAAAGCAGCAAGGGAGAGCCCTAAGTATAAAGAAAGAACCTAAGAATCAAACCAGATCCTCTTTGAAACAATCCAGGCAAGAAAAGAAAGAATGACATATGCAAATTACTGAATAAAAAGAAATTTCAACCTAGAGTCCATTACCCAGTGAACCCCTCATTTTCATAAAAGTGAGAGTTAAAAGCATTTTTGGAAAGAAAAGAATTCACAATATTGACACTAAGTGAACTGAATGTAAATAACTACCCAAAGAGAAATAAAACAAATTCACAGGGGCCAGAGAGATACTATGGAGGTAAGGCTTTTGGCTTACATACAGAAGGATGGTGGTTCACATTCCGACATCCCATATGGTCCCCCGAGCCTATCAGGAGCAATTACTGAGTGTAGATACATGAGTAACCCCTGAGTGCTGCCAGGTGTGACCCAAAAACCAACCAAACAAACAAGAAAAACCCAAAACCAAACAAAAAATAAAACTGAAACAACAGCCCTTTCTTCAAGAGTTTCCTTAAATGTAAATGGACTAATCTCTAATCTCTACCAGCAAAAGGCACAGAGTAGTGGGTTGGATCAGGAAACAAAATCCAGGGGGCTGGGCGGTGGCGCTGGAGATAAGGTGCCTGCGCTAACCTAGGACGGACCATGGTTCAATCCCCCGGTTCCCCATATGGTCCCCCGTGCCTGCCAGGAGTGACTTCTGAGCAAATAGCCAGGAGTAACCCCTGAGCGTCACCGTGTGTGGCCCAAAAACCAAAAAAAAAAAAAGGAAACAAAATCCAGCCACCTGCTGCCTGCAGGAAACACACTGCAAAGTTCAAGACAGACAGAAGTTCAGAGAAAAAGGATGAAAAACAATTATCCAAGCTTATTGGAAAATGAACAAAAACTGACAAAGCCATACTTTTATCAGACCAAATTGCATTCAACCTCAAGAGAGTATTTAGAGACAAAGATGGTCAAAACTTATTGATCAGGAGAGCAAGACACCTAGTACTAACCCCGGTCAACTTTCATGTACTGAACGTACAGCAAGCAATATATGTAATTTTTTGCTCACAAACCAAGAGAAAATATGAACAGGAATGTGATAATAGTGGGAGATTTCTACATGCTGCCATTATAACCACTGGACAGATCCCCTAGGTGAAACATGATAAACTAGAATAACTAGGACTAATGAATCTATTCAGGGTCTTTCATCATCAAAAAGCTGAATACACATTCTTTTTTTTTTTGTTTTGTTTTTTTTTGTTTTTGGGTCACACCCGGTGACGCTCAGGGGTTACTCCTGGCTATTCGCTCAGAAGTCGCTCCTGGCAGGCATGGGGGACCATATGGGGAACCGGGGGATCGAACCGCGGTCCGACCTAGGTTAGCACAAGGCAAGGCAGGCACCTTACCTTTAGCGCCACCGCCCGGCCCCCTGAATACACATTCTTCTCAAGTACACATGGAACTTCCTCTAGGATAGATCACATTTTAGGACACAAGTCTAACTTGTGTCACAAGTTACATAAAAATAAAAAATATAATAATTATACCAAGCAGGAGCTGAAGAGATAGCAGAGCAGTAGAGCATTAGCCTTGCATTCAGCTGACATGAATGAACCTGGGTTCCATCCCCAGCATCCCACATGGTCCCCCAAGCCCACCAAGTGAGATTTCTGAGCATGGGGTAACCCTGAGCACCACAGGGTGTGGCCCGAAATAACAAACAAACAAAAAAAGAATTATACCAAGCAGCCTAGCAGATAAAAATGCCATAAAGATCAAGATTAATTGTAAAAAGATGTGGAGAACATCTAACATCTGTAAACTAAACAACATGCTGATTAACAACAGCTGGATCAAAGAGGAAATCAAGGAAAAAATAAAAAGATCATTGAGGTTAATGATAATGAAGAAACAAACTGCCAAAATCAATGGGACACAGCAAAAGCAGTCATTAGGGGGATACTCATAGCAGTATAGGCCTATATTAGCAAAGGAAAAAGTGAAATAATCAACAACCTAAAGAGACAAATTTAATATCTGGAAAACCAACAGCAAAGGAACCAAAGCACAACAAGAAGAAAAATAATAAAAACCAGAGCAGAAATCAGCAATATAGAAACAACAAACCCAGAGAATTAATGAGATCAAGAACTGTTTTTTTGGAAACAAACAAACAAACAAACATGATAGACAAACCACTGGCAAGTCTTATAAGGACAAGAGGGAAAAATACTCAAATAAATTGAGTCTGAAATGAAAGGGGTCCACCCAATGTGGATAAATTGATTCAGAAATGAATGAACTCCTAAATTTAAGATATCATCAGAGATTACTATGAATAGCTTGGTTCAATTAAGCTTGAGATCCTAAAATGGGACATATTTCTGGAAAATAATCATCTGCCAAGAGTGAATGAGGAGGAAGTAGAAAGCTTGAACAGGCCAATCACAAGTAAGGAAACTGAAACAGTAATTAAAATAGTACCCTCGAATAAATGTGCAGGACTAGACAGGGTTATAGGTGAATATTATCAAATATTCAGAGAAGAATTACTACCAGTGATCCTTAGGCATTGATGTTTAGACTCTTTCAAAATGTCACAAATATGGGAATCCTCCAAAATTCCTTCTACAAAGCCAATATGTTCATTCCCAAAGCTAACAAAGATACTACCAAGAGAAAGGAAATGACAGACCAATCTCACTAATGAACATGGATGTAAAATTCCTTCACAAACTGTAAGTAAACCAAATCCAACAACATATATACATCATGACCAAGTGGATTTCAGCCCAGGAATGCAAGAATGGTTCAAAATACACAAATCAATCAACATCATACATCAGATCAATAAAAGAAAAGATAAAAACCTCGTGATTTTTTCTACAGATGCGGAGAGAGTATGACAGAATCCAACACCCATTCGTAAAGAAAAATTTTAGCAAAATAGGTCTGAAAGGAACCTTCCTCAAGATAGTAACAGCTACCTATAAAAAATCACTCAGTTAACTTTATTCTTATTGATAAAAAAGTTAAAGCTTTTCCACTAAGGTCAGGCACTAGGCAAGTATGTCCAGTTTCTTATTCAACATATTAGAAGTCGTAGCAATTGCCATGAAAAAGACTAGAAGAAAATAAGAGAATTCAAATTAAAAAAAATTCAAGGGGCCAGAGTAGTGATGCAAGCATTAAGGTGCCTGCCTTGCCAGCACTAGCCTAGGACAGACTGTGGTTCAATCCCCCGGTGTCCCATATAGTCCCCCAAGTCAGGAATGATTTCTGAGCACATAGCCAGGAGTAACCCCCGAGCATCACTGAGTGTGGCCCATAAAAAAAAAAAAAAAAAAAAAAAAAACAAGAGGTGAGCTGATATGCCCGGAAAGAGGGAAACCGCTGAACTCTGCTGGAACTCAGTTGCTAGCACCTATCTCTGTCTCCTGTGCTGTGCTGCATTCTTGGCCTGATTTCATCCTGTGTGTGGCTTCATCTGTGCCTTCCCTGGAGGTAAGTTGATACGCCCAGAGAGGGAGGAGCCACAGGTGCCACATCACTTAGCCATTGAATACAACCACAACACGTAGAAAAACCCATAATACAAATGTGACAATGGGGAAACAACGCAGGCCAGAGCCAGACATAGAATGAAGATGGCAACTCAGATAACCAGGACATGGTCAACCAACTAGTCAGTCTCTCAGATAAGGAGTTTAGAGTTGAAATATGGAAGATGTTCAAATAACTCAAAGAAAGTATAGAAGAGAAAACTAATAAGAATCAAGAGAATATGAAGATGGAAATGAGAAAACTCCAAACTGAAATTTCAGGTCAAATAACAGGTCTGAAAAACTCAGTAGATGAATTGAAGAAAAACATGGATGAGCTTTCCCACGGGTTAAGAGCAGCAGAGGTTATAATTAGTACACTAGAAGATGAGATGCATAACTCCATACAGCAGAAGAGATTGGAAAGCCTTAAAGCAAACGATCAAACAATGGAAAAATTACTCAAAAATGGGAACAGATGAAAATAGAAGTCTATGATAAGCTCAACAGAAACAACTTAAGAATCATTGGAGTCCCAGAGACCCAGGAAGAAAATCTCCAGGAAGAACAATGGTCAAGAACATCATTAAAGAGAAACTACCAGAGCTAAAGAATACATGTGATCAAATCCTGCATGCCCGAAGGGTACCAACTAAAAGAGACCAAGAAAAAACACCCCGAGACACATCCTAGTCACAATGACGAATCCCACAGATAGAGACAAAATTCTGAAAGCAGCAAGATCAAAAAGAGAAATTACATTCAAGGGAACATCCTTGAGATTTACTGCAGACCTGTCACCTGAAACACTCAAGGCCAAAAGCAGTGGTGGGACATAGTGAAAAAACTCAATGAAATAAATGCTTCGCCCAGAATACTGTACCCAGCAAAACTCACTTTCAGGTTTGAAGGAACAATACATGGTTTCACAGACAAACAACAGCTCAGAAACTTCACAGACTCAAAACCAGTCTTAAAAGAAAAATTGAAAGGCTTATTTTAAGGCAAGACTGACCAAGAGGCACACCAAACTTTGATATAAAAGTGGCACTAAATCCCAGGACAATACTTTCTCTCAATGTCAATGGACTAACTGCACCAGTTAAGATACACAGAGTGGCTAAATGGATCAAAAAACCTCAATCCAACCTTCTGCTGCCTACAAGAAACACACCTGAATAATCAGAACAAACATAGATTCAAAATAAAAGGCTGGAGGGAAATCATCCAAGCAAACAACACCCATAAAGAAGCTGGAGAGGGGGGCCGGGTGGTGGCGCTGAAGGTAAGGTGCCTGCCTTACCGCGCTAGCCTTGGACAGATCGCGGTTCGATCCCCCGTGCCCCATATGGTCCCCCAGGCCAGCCAGGGGCGACTTCTGAGCGCATAGCCAGGAGTAGCCCCTGAGCGTCACTGGGTGTGGCCCAAAAAACAAAAAAAAAAAAATTTTTTTTTAATTTTTTTTAAAAATTAAAAAAAAAAAAAAGAAGCTGGAGAGGCCATACTAATATCAGATGATGCAAACTTTATACTCAGGAAAGTTGTAAGGGACAAAGATAGACATTTTGTATTAATCAAGGGATATGTACAGCAGGAAGAAATCACTCTGCTAAACACATATTTACCGAATGAGGGGCCAGCAAAATATTTAATACAATTGTTAACAAATCTGAAAAATAATATCAATAACAACATAATAATTGTGGGAGACCTCAACACGGCATTGTCAACACTTGATAGGTCAACCAGACTGAAACCCAACAAAAATATACTAGACCTGAAAAGAGAAATGGAAGAAAGAGGCCTAGTAGATATATATAGGACATTCCACCCCCAGAAACCTGGATACACATTCTTCTCTAATGTACATGGGACATTCTCCAGGATAGACTACATGCTAGCATATAAAACATACCTCCATAATATCAAGAGGATAAAAATTTTGCAGGCTTTCTTCGCTGACCACAAGGCTCTGAAATTAGATGTGAACTACAAAGGGATACAGAAGAAAAGCTTTAATACCTGGAAGTTAAACAGTCTAATACTGAATAACCAGTGGGTCTGAGATGAAATCAAAGAGGAAATCAAAACCTTCCTAGAAACGAAAGACAATGGAGACACAAACGACGATCAGAACCTATTGACACAGCAAAAGCAGTACTGAGAGGAAAATTTATAGCTTTGCAGGCACACATCAGGAAAGAAGAAGGGGCATACCTGAACAGCTTAATGACACAGCTCATAGAATTAGAAAGTGTTCAACAGGGGCCCAGAAGATAGCATGGAGGTAAGGTGTTTGCCTTTCATGCAAAAGGTCATCGGTTCGAATCCCGGTACCCCATATGGTCCCCCATGCCTGCCAGGAGCAATTTCTGAGCATGGAGCCAGGAGTAACCCCTGAGCACTGCCGGGTGTGACCCAAAAACAAAACAAAAAAACAAAAAAAAAAAAAGAGGGGCCCGGGAGATAGCATGGAGGTAAGGCATTTGCCTTTCATGCAAAAGATCATCGGTTCAAATCCCGGTGCCCCATATGGTCCCCCGTGCCTGCCAGGAGCAATTTCTGAGCATGGAGCCAGGAGTAACCCCTGAGCACTGCCGGGTGTGACCCAAAAACCAAAAAAAAAAAAAAAAAGTGTTCAACAAAAGGAACCAAAAATAGGGAGACAAAAGGAAATAACAAAGCTGAGAGCAGAAATCAATGAAGTGGAAACCCGAAAAACAATCCGAAAGATCAACTAAAGCAGAAGTTGGTTCTTTGAAAAGATAAACAAGATTGATAGACCACTGAAAAACTAACAAAGAGAGAGAGAGAAACTTGATAACTCGTATTAGGAATGAAAAAAGAGAGACCACTACTGATATGGTAGATTCAAAGGGTAATCAGAAACTACTTTGAGAAACTCTATGCCACTTAAAATGAGAACCTGGAAGAAATGGATAAATTCTTGGACTCTTATAACCTTCCACGGCTGAATGAAGAGGATGTAGCATATCTAAACACACCCATCACTATTGAGGAAATTAAGACAGTAATCAAATGTCTGCCCAAAAACAAAAGCCCAAGCCCAGATGGATTCACTAATGAATTCTTTCAAACCTTTCAAGAGGAACTACTACCAATCCTGGCAAGACTCTTTCATGAAATTGAAAAAACAGGAACACTTCCAAATAGCTTTTATGAAGCCAACATCACCTTGGTACCTAAACCAGACAGAAATGCTACAAAAAAAGAAAATTACAGACCAATATCACTGATGAACACAAATGCAAAGATCCTCAACACTCAACAAAATTCTGGCAAATAGGATTCAATGCCTCATTAAGAAGATCATCTGGGGCCGGGCAGTGGCGCTGAAGGTAAGGTGCCTGCCTTACCGCGCTAGCCTTGGACGGACCGCGCTTCGATCCCCCGTGCGCCATATGGTCCCCCAGGCCAACCAGGGGCGACTTCTGAGTGCATAGCCAGGAGTAACCCCTGAGCGTCACTGGGTGTGGCCCAAAAACCAAAAAAAAAAAAAAAAAAAAAAGATCATCCACTATGATCAAGTAGATTTCATGCCAGGAATGCAAGGCTAATTTAACATCCATAAATCTATCAACATAATACACAACATCAACAACAACAAAAAAATAAAAATCACATGATCATATCAATAGACGCAGAAAAAGCATTTGATGAGGTCCAACACCCATTCTTGATCAAAACTTTCAGCAAGATGGGAATGGAAGGAACCTTTCTCAATATAGTTATGGCCATCTACCACAAGCCAGGGGCAAATATTGTCCTCAATGGAGAAAAACTAAAAGCCTTCCCTCTAAATTCTGGCACAAGACAAGGCTGTCCTCTCTCACCACTCCTATTCAACATAGCACTGGAAGTTCTTGCTATAGCAATTAGGCAAGAAAAAGATATCAAGGGAATCTAGATAGGAAAGGAAGAAGTCAAGCTCTCGCTGTTTGCAGATGGTATGATATTCTACTTAGAAAACCCTAAAGACTCTACCAAAAAACTCTAGAAATAATAAACTCATATAGCAATGTGACAGGTTACAAAATTAACACACAAAAATCAATGCCCTTTCTATACACCAATAATAATAGGGAAGAAATGGACAGTAAGAAAACAACCCCATTCACAATAGTGCCACACAAACTCAAATATCTTGGAATCTTGCAATTTTATAAAAAAAAAAAATATCTTGGAATCAACTTGACTAAAAATGTGAAAGACCTATACAAAGAAAACTATAAAACTCTGCTCCAAGAAATAAGAGAGGACATGTGGAAATGGAAACACATACCCTGCTCATGGATTGGCAGGATTAACATCATCAAAATGGCAATACTTCCCAAAGCATTGTACAGATTTAATGCAATCCCTCTAAAGATGACCCATGACATTCTTCAAAGAAATGGATCAGGCACTTTTGAAATTCATTTGGAACAATAACCACCCTAGAATAGCTAAAGCAATCATTGGGAAAAAGAATATGGGAGGAATTACTTTTCCCAATTTTAAACTTTACTACAAAGCAATAGTTATCAAAACAGCATGGTATCAGAATAAAGACAGACCCTCAGATCAGTGGAATAGGCTTGAATACTCAGAGAATGTTCTCCAGACATACAATCACCTCATTTTTGATAAAGGAGCAAGAAATCCTAAATGGAGCAAAGAAAGCCTCTTCAACAAGTGGTGTTGGCACTACTGGCTAACCACTTGCAAAAAATTGAACTTAGACCCCCATTTAACATCTTGTATGAAGGTAAAATCCAAATGGATTAAAGACCTCGATATCAGACCCGAAACCATAAGATATATAGAACAACAGGTAGGAAAAACATTCCAGAACATTGAGACTGCAGGCATCTTCAAGGAGGAAACTGCACTCTTCAAGCAAGTGAAAGCAGAGATTAACAGATGGGAATATATTAAACTGAGAAGCTTCTGCACCTCAAAGGAAATAGCGCCCAGGATACAAGAGCCCCCCCACTGAATGGGAGAAACTATTCACTCAATACCAATCAGATAAGGGGCTAAACTCCAAAATATACAGGGCACTGACAGAACAAGAAAAAAACATCTAATCCCATCAAAAAATGGGGAGAAGAAATGGACAGACACTTTGACAAAGAAGAAATACAAATGACCAAAAGACACATGAAAAAATGCTACACATCACTAATCATCAGGGAGATGCAAATCAAAACAACTATAAGGTACCACCTCACAACCCAGAGATTGGAACACATCACAAAAAATGAGAACAAGCAGTGTTGGCAAGGATGTGGAGAGAAAGGAACTCTTATCCACTGCTGGTGGGAATGCCATCTAGTTCAACCTTTATGGAAAGCAGTATGGAGATTCCTCCAGAAACTGGAAATTGAGCTCCCATACGACCCAGCTATACCACTCCTAGGAATATACCCTAGGAACACAAAAATATAATACAAAAGCCCCTTCCTTACACCTATATTCATTGAAGCACTATTTACCATAGCAAGACACTGGAAACAGCCAAGATACCCTTCAACAGATGAACGGCTAAAGAAACTGTGGTACATATACACAATGGAATATTATGCAGCTGTCAGGAGAGATGAAGTCATGAAATTTTCCTATACATGGATGTACATGGAATCTATTTTGCTGAGTGAAATAAGTCAGAGAGAGAGAAAGACGCAGAATGGTCTCACTCATCTATGGGTTTTAAGAAAAATGAAAGACATTCTTGCAATAATAATTTTCTGACACAAAAGAGAGGAGGGTTGGAAGTTACAGCCCACCTCATGAAGCTCACCACAAACAGGGTTGGGTTGAGTTAGAGAAATAACTACATTGTGAACTATCCTAACAATGAGAATGTATGAGGGAAATAGAGTACAGGTGGGAGTAGGTGGGGAGGAGGGTGATTTGGGACATTGGAGATGGGAATGCTGCACTGGTGATGGGTGGTGTTCTTTATATTGCTGAAACCTAAACACAATGATGTAAGTAATCAAGTTGTTTAAATAAATATATATTAAAAAATAAATAAATATACAAAACAAAACCAAAAAAAACAGGGCCGGGAAGGTGGCGCTAGAGGTAAGATGTCTGCCTTGCAAGCACTAGCATAGGACGAACCGTGGTTCGATCCCCCAGCATCCCATATGGTTCCCCAAGCCAGAAGCGATTTCTGAGCTCATAGCCAGGAGTAACCCCTGAGCGTCAAACTGGTGTGGCACAAAACAAACAAACAAACAAAAAGAAACCTTCAAATTCTGTTTGCTGAAGACCCTACAGAACCCACAAAAAGCCCACCTTGTCCGGGTAGAAGATGCCATCACCACAACTGCTTCTTTGTTCTTGATTGCCCTTTTTCTTCCATATCTCTTCACTATAGACTTTTGCTCACTACCTGATTTGGCTTTTGAGACACTCAGCTCAAGAAAATAACTTGATCTCTAACTGCTAAGAGCCATTTTGAGACTCCAAGGGACCAAGTCACAAGCTGAAGCTGTGATCCAAATTTTATACCCGCCCCCACTTTTTCATAATACATAATGGGGAAGTGTATATATATTATCTGTGTGTATGTACTGTTTTGGTTTTGGGTCACACCCAGCAGAGCTCAGGGGTTACTCCTGGCTCTACACTCAGAAATCACTCCTGGCAGGCTCAGGGGGACCATATGGGATGCCAGGATTTGAACCACCATCCTTCTACATGCAAGGCAAATGCCCTACCTCCATGCTATCTCTCTGACCCCTCCTTTGTATATTTCTTTAGATGTATACCTTAATAGGTTTAACTCATTCCTATCTCTTTTTTGGATATGTTTAGTAGGAAATCCTAGTAGATAGTTTAAAGTCAAGCTGTCTCTAGCTAGGGAAAAGGATGCAACATTGGGGGACATGATTTGCATAAAGGACAACATATTTTATCATTGCCAAACTTAATGTCCCAAGAACCAGTGGGAGAACCTCAGGATCTGCTACCAGGTGGACTGCTTTGAAATTATGGAAAGTAATTAAGTCATTGAAAAATTTTGCAGTCTCATTAGGATTGAACAATAGTAGAGAGACAGACAAGTGACCATAATCAAGGCCAACCCAGGATTGATCTCCAAAACCCATCAGGACTTATCCAGGAACTAAGAATTTAGTATAAGCCCTGAGCACACTCAGGTGAGGCCAAGATCCCCCAGTTCATGAAATCACATCACTCTGGCCACATCACATCTCAGCAGGGCTGACTCGTGGCTCTTTGTTCAGGGAGGATTCCTGGCAGGAGCATATGCAGAGCCAGGGAATTAATTCCACTTCAGCAAAGATATGGCAATCGTATAACACAAAGTATGGTTTATGTGGTAACTGAAAAGCCATTTAAAAATATAAAGTTGGGGGGCCAGAGTGATAGCATAGTGGCAGGGCGTCTACCTTGCGAGTGGCTGACCCAGGACAGACCTCAGTTCAATCCCTATATCCCATATGGTCCCCAAAGCCAGGGGCGATTTCTGAACACATAGCCAGGAGTAAATCCTGAGCCTCACTGGTGTAGCCCAAAATCCAAAAAAAAGTTAGACTTCTCTGAAAAATCAATCAGAGGCTGGAGGGCCAATAACTGGGGGTGGGGGGCCTTAAATTTCACTTCAGTAGAATCTCATCCCCTGTTGAACATAGGTCCCAGAATGATCTTGGTATCTTCCTGTCACCCCAGGATGTTGCCCACAGCAGTGTCCCTAGAGAAGCGCTCACCTACTGCCTGCAAGTGCTCATAAGTCTCCAGCATCACGTCTCTGTAGAGCCTCCGCTGAGAGGTATCCAAGCACACCCATTCCTCCGGGGAGAAGCTCACAGCCACAGCAGTGAAGGTCAAAGTGTCCTATGGACATAATAAAGGAATTTAGGGCCAAACCTCACCCAGAGGCCTGGAGAAAGGACATGATCAGCTCACCCTCAGGTGCTAGAGGGACTTGCCCCTTTCGATAGGCACCCATAAGGAAAGGCCACCACACATCATACTAGAAAGCTGGATCAGCCAACACGATATGTGGACAGTATTTTTAAAAGTTCATGGAAGTGCTGCTTTGCACACACCACCCAGGGACTATCCCTGCACAAGATTCACTGAGCACTGGTGGCTGAAACAACTGATAACAAAGTCAAAAATAGCTGAAACCACAACTCTGAATGTGGCTCAAAATTCTAAACACACACTGGCCCCTCCTGCCCACAAGCTCCTCTCTGCCCAGCATAGAAGCAGTAAGAAGGTAAATTCATGCTCCAGTGTGTTAAGCACACTTTTGCTCTGGGTTATCAGCACTCAAAATTCACTCACAAAAAAATCCCTCCTGGTGCAGGTCAAAATGACTTAATATCCAGAAAAAATGCCTTCCAGAAAGATCCTTTGCTCCTTTTCCCCAATTAGAACCACAAGCCACAGGACTGCAGGCAAGGATGCTTTGGAAATGCTATGGTTTACTGCAAAAAATATGCCTTCTTGGAGGTGCCTGACTCTGCAGAGTAAAGGACAAAAGAGCTGAGATGCATGTCCTGGGACTTGAGCAACAGTGCCAGGAAGGGCGCAGGCAGGTACAACCTACGGTCAATCCCAGGCACAGGCTAGTTTGTTCTGATGCTGTTGGGAGAGAACCCTCTTGTAGAGTTAAGGATAGTCCCTGAGCACAGCCAAAAGGTTCAAAATTCAATAAAAAACAAAGCAAACAGGCACAGGACAGCACCAAGTATCCAAAACTAAAATCAAACAAACCCCAGAGAGAAATGCACATATAGGAAAGGACCTTGCTCAATTCTTTCAGATAAGGCAAAATTCTTCAGCAGGGTCCCAGGGATAGGGACCCAAGGAACTGTTTGCCAATCACTCGTGGAGGGTCCTGAGTGATACAGGAAAGAGACTTGGGCATAGGTGTCATCCTGGCATCTGGAAGCAGCAGCAAAATACAAGAGATCATTGTGCTGGAACAAGAAGATAATTTGCTGCATAACTGCCATGAAAGGGCTGTCCAGGCTGCATCCCTGATACCACATATAGTTCCCCTCACTGAGAAGATATGATTTCAAAGAGTAGAGCCAGAAGAATTCCCTTTCAGCTGTCATGCTATAAAATAGAAAGAAATCAAGTGTTTTCCCTGAGTGAGGTAGGAATGATGCTTCATGGCAGAAATACTGGGTTCAGATTCTCCATCCTCAGCATATCTGGGACCTATAACTTGGCATCCAAAAGTTTCTTAGATCTCCCAGGGATGGGGCCGGCGAGGTGGCGCTAGAGGAAAGGTGTCTGCCTTGCAAGCGCTAGCCAAGGAAGGGCCTCGGTTCGATCCCCAGGCGTCCCATATGGTCCCCCCAAGTCAGGGGCAATTTCTGAACACTTAGCCAGGAGTAAACCCTGAGCATCAAATGGGTGTGGCCAAAAAACCAAAGAAATAAAAAGAAAGAAAAGATCTCCCAGGGGTGAACTACAACACCTAGTCCGAAGAGAGGCCTGATCAATTACAAACAAGACTAAAAGAATACAAACTGATAAAAGTGACCTCAAAAAAAAAAAAAAAGTGGCCTCAACTTGAAGAGCCTGGAGTCCCTCACAGGAGTGCCAACAGCCACACCCTGTCACCAGATTCCATCCTAAAACATCTCTGGTTTCCACAGGTCCGGGAGGGATTGCACTCTTGTCTCCCTCTCCTGTCCTCTCAGAGCCCACACTGTCTCCTTACCTGGGAACAGGACGTCAGACGGTGAGGCCCCATCTTCTAATCCTGGATTATTCCCAAAGATCAGCAGCAAGGCCCATTGCACAAAGTCCTAGAGAAAAGACAGAGTCATGTGTAACAAGGATGAGCACAAACATTGCCCAGCTGCTTCCTGCTGGGTCTTGCTTGATCCTAGTCAGATCTGCCCATCTGAACCAGGCATCCAGCATCTGCTCACTTGTGAGGGAACATGTGGAAAGTGTTCAAACAGCCTGTCCACCAATCATCCTAATATCTACAGCACTTACTAAGGAGCATGAAGTAAACTAAGTCTGCACTCAGAGCTTCTAGACTAAAATCTACTTTATAGGATCAAGAGACATTTGGGAGAGGAAACAATAGCACAGAGAGGAAGGCATTTGCTCTGCAGGCAGCTGATCCAAGTTGTATCCTTGGGGATGGACCTACATGCCCCTGACCTTGCTGGGTATGGCCCAACACTCCATTGCAAAAACTATATTGCATAAAATTCCCCTTTTCAAAAAAACTTTCCAAAGTACCAATCACAAAGGCCTGTGTTTGTTTTGCACTTGATATGGCAAGAGCAAGGGACTATATTCCAGCAAGCCGTGCCACACCTCTAGCAAACAGTAACCCACAGGGGACTGCAGGCCATTTTATAGGGCTGCTCAGACTTCAACCTAGGAATAAAACTAGTACATGAAGCATCAGCCAGGTTGGATCGAGTAGTAGAGCCAACCTTCAGCACAGTTAGATTAGGTTTAGTGCCTGCAGGCCCCTGGCTGTTGCTACTTTTTCTCCCTGTCCAGGTGCTTTCCCTTGAAGTCCCTGCAATTGGCCGTTCTGTGCCCAGTCCCTGTCATCCGCAGCATCAGGCTGCCATGGCTCCTCCTGTCTGAAGCAGAGCTTGAGGTTGCGAAAGCCAAACCAGCGGTTCATGCTAAATTCACATTCCGTTCTCACAGCTGGAGTCACCGGGTCACTAGCACAAAGATCAGGGGGTGCAATGCCTCTTACAGAGCAAGCAGGATTCATTCTCTGGGGAAAACCGTCCCAGGGCCAGCACCCCAATAACAGGAATAGTGGAGAGTGGTAGCACTGGCCTTGCAAGGGGTTCCCGGGCCCATTCACTGAGCCCTGAGACGCTGAACCCTGCTGGGGTGGCCCCTGGGCCTTAACTGCAGAAGAACCCCAATATTGCCAGGGCTAGGACAGGGAGAGGCTCAGGCCTGCAGGATCCAAGGGACCCCGAAACTCTTAGTCTCAGCAGCAATAGAGGCCGGTTGGTGCTTCTCTCTCAGGGTCGTGAAATAGAGAGAAAAATGCGGATGTCATGATGTCAAACCACGTCCAGCTGGAGTCTAAAAGAGCCAGGCAAAGGCCCTGCGATCGCAGGGGTGTCCCCCGGACTTCAAGGCGGGAGAACCCCAAAATTCCGGGGCCCAGCAAGAGCGGGCATGGGAGAGGCTCAGGTCTGCAGGATCCCCGGACGCCCACCCCACTCCCAACGCTCACCTGCAGACACCGCAGCTCAGAGCGACAAGGGCAGAAATCCCACCGCCCTAGAGTTCCTGGTCGCAGGGGGACCCCAGAAAGTGGGTCTGGGCGCGGACGGCGGCAGATTGGGGTGTCTGGCAACAAAGAAAAAAGGCGGTGACGTCACTCAAACCCGGCCGGGTTCTTAAAGGGCCAGGCTCCAGCTCCCTCTAGATTGGAATCAGGTGTTTGATTGAGAGCAATCTATTCCTAGGAAGCAACTGACTAAGTGTGTGAAGGGTTCAGGACTGAAAAAGAATGCCTGTATTTGCCACAAAATGTCCCAACTGGGCCTGGAGCTCTAGGACAAAGTGAGGCCTAATGAATGCATTGGCAGGTGGTGAATTCAAATTCCAACCCACGCAATTCCCCAAGTTCCCTGAGGCAGCCAGGAGCTATTTCTTCATGCAGAGCAGGAGGAAAGCTCCATATTCCATATGTGGCCTCCAAAACAAAATAATTTGTTAAAAAGTTCTTACTGTAGCATATTCCTCTGAAACATCAGTGAGTTAATTTGTTTGTAATTTTTAGATACACTTGGATTACCCACCAAGCCCTATTAATGTTCACTCGTGCTTTGCTTTCACTCATCACACTTGGTTTAGCAATATTTATAATATCCATAATCTGGAAAAAGTTTGCCCGAAATCAGAGGAGTGGGTCAAAAACATTTTTGGTACATATTTGGACTGGAATACTATGTAACTGTTAGAAACAATAAAGTTGGGGCCCGGGAGATAGCATGGAGGTAAGGCGTTTGCCTTTCATGCAAAAGGTCATCGGTTCAAATCCCGGTGCCCCATATGGTCCCCCGTGCCTGCCAGGAGCAATTTCTGAGCATGGAGCCAGGAGTAACCCCTGAGCGCTGCCGGGTGTGACCCAAAAACAAACAAACAAACAAAAAAAAGAAACAATAAAGTTATGAGATTTGCTTATACATAGCAGTTTATGGTGAATATTGTGCTGAATATTATAATTAATAATTATAACTATAAAAATGTTTATAATATATTTACATAATATATACACATATAATTTATATAAATTATAATATATAATCTAATTTAATTATACTATTAAGATATATTATTAATATTAATAATGATAGTCATAATATATTATACAATATCATTATATAATAATATGTGAAATAAACTATATAATATAAATAATTAATAATTAGTATTAATGAGTCAGGGAGAGCTGAATACACAGAAAAGAATTCTCAATCATTGGTGGGATATAAGGGAAAAATTAGATAGTACGGCAAGAATATCCAGAAGCAATAGAGATGAGGATCAGGAGAACCAGTCATTGGTAAGAAGCGTGCCACACTTTGGAGCAGTACAATTAGTGCATAGCAGGGACCGCTCTGACAGTGACATATATAGTTGGAACTTGTCTCTATGACAAGAACTATATGCTGAAAAGAAATAAAGTGATTTGCATAGTTCCTGCTCACTATCAGTAGTGCAAATCGGTGTCTAAATGAAAACTAGAAGACAGAAAGTCAAATGTTAGCCCAGAGGCAGGTGTGGAAATGGCTAATCAATCATGAAAAATGATTTAACAGTTAAATCATGAAAAATGATTTAATGAGTTAAATTACTTAATTCCTTTAACAGGGAGTATACAGTTTTTTGGTTAGGGGTCACACCCAGTAGCATTCAGGGGTTACTCCTGGCTTTGTGCTCAGAAACCACTCCTGGCAGGCATGGGGGACCATATGAGATGCCAGGATTTGAACCACCTCTGCCCTGGATTTGGCTGCGTGCAAGGCAAACGCACTACCACTGTGTTATTTCTCTAGCCCCAAAGGGTGTATATACTTTATGACTGAAAATCAAACAACTGTAAGCAAAATATTTAAAGTATTTAACTAATAAATATGGTATTAAAATGTAGGTATATTAAAGGTAAAATAAAATGGGAGCTAAATGCAGATCAGTTGATAGCATAGCGATTTGGGTATTTGGTATTTTTTTTTTTTTTTTTGGTTTTTGGTTTTTGGGTCACACCCGGCAGTGCTCAGGGGTTACTCCTGGCTCCATGCTCAGAAATTGCTCCTGGTAGGCACGGGGACCATATGGGGCACCAGGATTTGAACCGATGACCTTTTGCATGAAAGGCAAACGCCCCTACCTCCATGCTATCTCCCGGGCCCCAAGGGTATTTGGTATTTTATGTGATGCCCACTAAGGTATTTGCTTTGCACAAGGCTGACCGGGTTGGATATGTAGTAGTGCATAGTGTAGCTAAAACATTCAGCAGTCAGTTAGTCAAGAGTGAGTAAAGTGTAATGGATATGGCGACTGCCTTGATTGCAGCTAACCCGGGACAAACTGCGGCTCGAATCCCAACCTCCCAGATGGTCCCCTGAACTTGACTTCAGACTGAAGAACCAGGAGGAACCCCAGGAAGGCGCCTGGTGTGACTCCTAAACAAACAAAAAAAATGAAAGAAAAATATTCAGCAGTCACACCCTGATTTCCCCAAAATGGAGACTTTGCCCTAGCTTATTCTTTCCTTCACCCACCCCTTTTGAAGATCCCCCTTGGTTTCATTAAGCATTGGATAAGTACATTTATTCTTTAACTCCAACTGCCCCCCCTCGACTGCTAAGTGGATAGAGTCTGAATAAAAATGATCAAAGCAGTAAGGTAATGAGCATTCTGTCAAAGAAACTGGAAGCCCCCATGACTTCATCTCTGACTAATTTTTGGTTTTGTGTTTTTGCCTTTGTGGGTCACACCAAGAGGCACTCAAGATTTACTGGGGATATAACAAAAATGGGGAGTGGGCCTAGCCTTATGACAATGGAATAGGAAGGACAAAAGGGACCCCTCCTGGATCACTGCCCTGGGGATTCCCTCCTGCTGGACTCAATGTGATGCCCTTTATCAGAACATCAGAGAACATGGCCTTCTTTCTGAGCTACCCACTACTCTGGTACAATTTTCACACTGGACTGAACTTCGATGTTCTAGAGAAATTTTCCTGTGCCCAATGCTCAAAGGTGAAAGAGTGTGATACAATTAGATGTGCATTCTCAACCTAAGGCCTTCCCAGAGCTTATAAGTTTACTACTGGCATCCAACCGAAGAGATGCTATCTCCAAAATATAATTTAAATTCTAGTATATCAGATGAGTGAGATACATATGATGAACAAGCACTCTTCGAGAGATTCAGAGTCTGAAAATGGGCTCAGTAGAAATGCTCCCCATACTTCCAATATCGCTCACCCATAGAGAAGACCTAGAAATAGTTTCAAGTAAAGTTTATGATTAAAACCTTTTTTGTTCCATAAATGATCTATTCCACCATGACCTCACCATCATCATCTTTCTTTTCTTACCCTGCCTTTGGAAGATAATCATTTTCTTGGACATTAAACCAGAGAGTTGACAAGTCTCTCTCTAGGGTTGTTGGGGAGCCCTTAGTCTGTGTGCATATTTCTACCTGCATATACTTGAGCTGCAGTCCTACCACTAGAGAAGAAAAAGTAAATATAAAATTTTTTGAAAATTGTCATTGTCAAACATAATGCCACTTGTGTTAAAGGAATTAGTACGTGTCAGAGTTATGTAGTTTCCTAATCTTAGGTGTAGCTATCCCTTAGCCAGGAGATCATGGACCATCACAAACACAATCTGGGATGTGCCCAGAAGGGCAAGAAGCACCTGCACAGTTTCTTAAAGGTCTCAGATGATCCTTCCCTCCACACACCTGGAAATCATATATGCAAGTTGAAGTTAGTTGGGATTTTCATTCTCCATAATAAACATTCAGCAACAATACTGCAAACTAGTGTCTAAAAGGAATAAAAGAGATAAAGATATAGAATATCTGCCCCAGTGGCAGGCATAGGGTAGGGTGGGAGGTTAAATGTGTCCCAGGGCGTCCCTGCAGCTCCTAGATGCTCAGAGCGGGAAAGGGGAAATGGAGGCAGGGACATTGGAAAGAAAATTGTCCTTCCAGAGCCCCCAGCACCCACCCACGAGGACCTCTGAACCTGTTGGTCTGAGCATGGATAGCTGCTGACTGGACATTCCTACTCAGGGTCTGACAACAGAGAAAGAAAAAATGAACATTGCAGGGCCCAGGAGATAGCATGTAGGTAAGGTGTTTGCCTTTCATGCAAAAGGTCATCGGTTCGCATCCCGGTTCCCCATATGGTCCCCCGTGCATGCCAGGAGCAATTTCTGAGCATGGAGCCAGGAGTAACCCCTGAGCACTGCCGGGTGTGACCCAAAAACCAAAAAAAAAAAAATGAACATTGCAGTGATGCCAAACAACTTCCAGCAGGAGCCTTAAAGAGCCAAGCTCCAGCTACTTAGCAGCCACTTCCTGGCCTGGAAGGTGAATTTTTCTCCTGTTCTTGAACTAGATGATGTAATCTATTCCTATGCAGAAACTGAAGAATCAGTTTCAAAGAAACATAAAAAACACTCGTCTATGGGGAATATTTAGAGTTCTGAGTGCAGTCAATGAATACATGTGTGAAGGTCAGGGTAATGGCCTCACCGAACTGATAGAAAATGCCCACATTTGTAAAAGCTCAAGAGAACAAGAGCAATGTCCATCTCTGGCTGCTATTTCGTATGTATACTGTCTGGTAACTGAACATCCCAAATTTGAGGAAACCCTTCCAGGCCTCTGAATCTGGTCATGGTATTTGGGGCCCTGAGCACCCCTGTTACCCAGTCCTGTCCTGCAGGGAGGATCTTGACTGGCTTTCTAAGCAATATTATCATCACAATCCTGTTGAATCAGAAATTCTGCCAGTCTGTGGGAGTTGTGAGCATTGAGACTTGACCTCCTAATGCTCCTTCAATCATACTTATTTTAAATTATTTACATCAAATCGACACAATAATTAACAACACAGTGTTGATATAAGCTCAAATATGCCCAAGACATTCTACCCGTTTCTCAACGCAATGTCTAATCCAAATTCTAATTCTACACCTTACTCTCTACTAGTTGGAAACATCAGTTTTTATTCCAACTTCAATTCATAGCACAGTGGTAGGGCATTTGCTTTGCACACGAAGCCAAACGAGGACAATTGATGGTTCAAAATGCAGCATCCCATATGGTCCCCCGAGCCTGTCAGTAGTAACACTGGAGCACTGCAGGGTGTGACCTAAAACCAAAGAAACTCTTTCAGAAAAGGAGAGAATCTATACAAATGGAACGTACAGACTAAAAAACATGTCAGCTAGCTATCATAGCTAGCTAGAATCATAAGGTAATTTTTGCTTTTTTGGGCCACACCCAGTGACACCCAGGGGTTACTCCTTGCTATGTGCTCAGAAATCAATCCTGGGTTGGGGAATCATGTGCAGGGGGATTGAACTGTGATCCGTCCTAAGTTAGACAATTGCATTGACAAAAGTGAAGAAACATTATAAGTCAGCATTGATAAAGATGACAAAAAAAGAGACAAAACACTGGAAGAAAATGTAGAGTACTTAATGAACAAAGACAAAAGAAATAACTTCTGATTTATAGGATGGGGAGGAAAATGAAAAGTAGGACTAATGGAAATAAAAGCAGAGTACCTGCCCACTAATGGAAAGAGGCTGCTGTACACATCCAAGAGGCAAAAAGAGAGTCAAACAGTCAAACAAAATAGACCCTGACTGAACAACACCAATATTGTGACAAAATCAAGAGAGACGGACTATTTAAAGCCCCCAAGGAGAAGAAAAACCATAAGTAAAAGCAGAGAATCAAAACAGATCTCCCATATTAAACATTACAAGCAAGAAAAGAGTAGAATAACATACTCAAGCCACTAAATAAAAGAAACTTTAGGGGCTAGAGAGATAGAACAGCAGCAGGCATTTGCCTTGCACGTGGATGAAGCAGGACAGATGGTAGTTCGATTCCCAGCATCCCATATGGTTCCTAGAGTGTTCCAGAAGCAATTTCTTTATTTTTGGGGGGGTTGAGGTCACACCCGGCAATGCTCAGCGGTTACTCCTGGTTCTATGCTCAGAAATTGTTTCTGGCAGGCTTGGGGGGGTAGGGAAGATATGGGATGCCAGGATTCAAACCACTATCCTTCTGCATATAAGGCAAATGCCCTACCTCCATGCTCTCTCTCCAGTCCCAATATATGCATTCTTTAGTTGTATTCATTGCATGGTATTTGCAGGAATTAATATTCTTAGTTGAGTTTAAGCACACAAATTATGGTTGTGCATGGCAAATGTCACTGCTGTACTCACACATGCTTGTCAGGGGTCACTTCCTGGATATCTTTTCCTGGCATATCTTTTTAGTAGTTGAACCTTTCTAGATGTATCATGCCCTCTGGTGCTGCTCAAACAGACACAGACACAAACACAAAGCCTCTCTCTCTCTCTCTCTCTCTCTCTCTCTCTCACACACACACACACACACACACACACACACACACACACACACGAGCCAGATGTGATTGCAGCATTGTCTTAAAACCAACAAGACTTGGGGCCAGAGAGAGCACAGAGGTAGAGCATTTGCCTTGCATGCAGAAGGATGGTGGTTTGAATCCCGACATTCCATATGGTCCCAGGAGCCTGACACGAGCGATTTCTGAGCATTGAACCATGAGTGACCCCTGAGCGCTGCTGGGTATGACCCCCCCAAAAAAATCAGCAAGACTTAAATCATTTAAAAACCATGCCAGAATAATAATAGTACAGCAACCAACTTAAGGGACCAGAGAGATAGCATGGAGGTAAGGCGTTTGCCTTGCAAGCAGGTCAGTGGTTCAATTCCCGGCATCCCATGTGGTCCCCTGAGCCTGCCAGGAGTGATTTCTGAGCATAGAGCCAGGAGTAACCCCTGAACGCTGCCGGGTGTGACCCAAAAATAAAAATAAAAAAACCTTAAAATTTGTTTCTGACACCCCATAGTACTGCCAGGTAATTCTTGAGGACAGAACCAGGAGTAACCCTTGAGTACTGTGGCCCCCCCAAGTAAAAATTAAAAACAAATGGGGCAGTAGTGATAGTAGAGTAGTAGGGGTATTGACATGCATCCAGTGACCCAGTTTCAATCCTGGGGTGCCAATGAACTCAGGAGCCCTGCCTTGAGTGATCCCTGAGTGCAGAGCCAAGAAAAGCCCTGAATACTTCCTGGTGTGACCCCAAAATAAAAAGCAAACAATATCAGGACAGGATCATGTTTTGTGACAGTGTGACATTGAAGTGTTTGAAGTCTCTCAGCTATACCTCCGGGTTCCTGAATTTGTTTCTAAATATTTTAGAGACCAAAATGAACAATGATCAACAGAAAAGGGACCACTCCTAGACAAGTTGGATTGAAGGGAGGCATGAAGTGCCATTACAGAGCCTCACACTGCAAGCAATGTGCTCTACAGCTTGAACTCTCTCCAAGACCTATGCTTGAGGGAGCATCTCTCAAGACCATCAAGAGCATCATCAAGACGATCTTAAGAGAAATTATGCTTGGATAGTATCTATCCTTGAAAGCAACTTTTATGGGATCGGAGAGATAGCACAGCGGCATTTGCCTTGCAAGCAGCCGATCCAGGACCAAAGATGGTTGGTTCGAATCCCGGTGTCCCATATGGTCCCCCATGCCTGCCAGGTGCTATTTCTGAGCAGACAGCCAGGAGTAACCCCTGAGCACCGCCGGGTGTGGCCCCCCCCCAAAAAAAAACAAAAAAAGAAAGCAACTTTTACAAGATTGTTCAGATGCAGGCCGGAGGGATAGCATGGAGGTAAGGCGTTTGCCTTGCATGCAGGACAGTGGTTCTAATCCCGGCAACCCATATGATCACCCGAGCCTGGCAGGGGTCTCAAACTTAATTTACCTCTGGGCCGTAGGAGGCAAAGTTGGGGTGATCCTTGAGTGCAAAGTCAGTAGTAAGCCTTGAACATTGGGTGTGTGTGTGTGTGTGACGAAAACAACTAAAACAAAACAAAACAAAAAAAGATTCCTCTAGGGCAGGGCCACAAAATGTTGTACAGAGGGCTATTTGCCGCCAGCGGGCCACAAGTTGGAGACACCTGGTTTAGAGCGTAGAGTAATCCCTGAGCCGTGCCGTGTGTGACCCAAAAACAAAACAAACAAAAAAAGATTGTTCAGACACAGGTCACATGGATTTAGTCCATAACCAAATACTGCTGAGACATGGTTTTAAAGACAGATTTACCGAATTCAAGAAACCTATATTTCTTTGCTGTTCTTGAATCTAGATCACTCTCACCTGAAAGCAGGTAATGCCCCTTCCTATGTAAAATGGCTAGTCTTGTCTTCTCTGCCACTTGACATGACCAAATGAATGAATGGATAGGGTGAGCTGGGTTCACCATTTTGCCTCAGATCCTGCTTCCTATCTGCCTAGAACCTAGTCCTCTCCCTCTGGAGGCGCTGTGATCAAAAGTGGCTGTGGATGGCCAGAAATGGCCTGGAGATCGACTCAGATCTTGGTGAAGGTGTCTCTGCTGTTTCTTTGGAGACAAACTTGAGACATTGCAGATGCAGGAATGCCCCACCTGAGCTTCCTTTACCAGCAGGATGGGCACCAAGCAACTGAGTTTGAGTAGGAGGGAGGCAGTGCGCAGTATCCTACAGAGAAAGACTGAAGCCAAAGTACTTTTCATGGGGCTGGAGAGATAGCAGAGGTGTAGGGTGTTTGCCTTGCATGTAGCAGACCAGGACAAACCCATATTTGAGTCCTGGTGCCTGAGCCTGCCAGGAACGATTTCTGAGCGTAGAACCAGGAGCAACCCTGAGTACTGCCAGATATGGCTCAAAAACAAAACACAAAACAAACAAAAAAGAAAATACTTTTTCTTTTTCAATTTTGGGGTCTACCACTCTCTTCCCTAAAGATCTTGTTGCAGAAGTGAATTTAGGTACAACCTCAAGACTGTGGCCACATTAGCAATGTGGTTTACTGCTGATGTGGAAGAAAATGAAGGCCCTTCCTGGAGAGATAGCACAGCGGCGTTTGCCTTGCAAGTAGTCGATCCAGGACCAAAGGTGGTTGGTTCGAATCCCGGTGTCCCATATGGTTCCCCCATGCCTACCAGGAGCTATTTCTGAACAGACAGCCAGGAGTAACCCCTGAGCACCGCCGGGTGTGGCCCAAAAACCAAAAAAAAAAAAAAAAAAAAAAAGAAAGAAAAAGAAAATGAAGGTTTTTTGATCCTCTTTGAAGCAATTGCTCGACCCTGCAGGGTCACTTTTGGTGGGAAACAGATGTCAAACTTATATGGAAGATTGTAATTCAGCTCCCAAATAATATTCTTTTTTCTAAACAGTGCCTATTGCTACTCCAGCCCCAAGATGATCCACCTGAAGTCACAGAATTTGGAATGTCTGTGCTTTTTCATGAGTAGGGCTGCCCTGGTTATAGCCTCCTCAATTCCAAACCACAAGACATACTCACTCCTCCTAGAAACTTCAAAGTGAAGAGAATAACTGATGTTTCTTACAGAAAAGTCAGTTTTGGTGCTAGAGTGATGGATCAGAGTGGAGATCAACTACTTTAGACATAGCTGACCAGAGTTTGATATGTAGCACCCAATTTGGTTCACTCAGCCTTAAATCTGAGGAAAAGCCAGGAGTCAGCCCCGAGCACTGCAACGAGTGACACAAAAACAATCAAATACACGCAAGAAAAGGTCTGTTGGGGCTGGAGAGATAGCACTTTGGTAGGAAGTTTGCCTTACATGCAGCAGATCCAGGACAAATAGTGATTAGAATTCCGGCATCCCATATGGTCATCCTCCTCCCCTGCCCATTGGCTGCTAAGAGGAATTCTGTGTGCAGAGCCATAAGTAATCCCTGAGCGCCACCTGTTGTGACCCAAAAGCCAAAAAGAAAAAGATCTTTTTTTTTTTTTTTTGAGAACTTTAATCTTTATTAGAAAAGGAACCAAAAAAGGGAGTGAGGAGCCCAGCCATGGGTACCTCCCAGAGACTGGGCGGCTCCCAGCTAATATGAGAAAAAGATCTTACTTCCCTGGAGATATGGACGTTTCCTTCCATAACTTCATCTTAAATCTGAGGTTGTCTCCCTGGGTCATGTAATCAATGTATTAATTAAAATGACCACACTCAATACTTTATTAAGGACTGGTCCTGTTAAGAATTGGGTAAATGTTTTCTGTCCATTGTATTCCCTGCTGCTTTCAAGAGATCAGACAAAGTTTATTAGTGAATAGGGAAAAATAAGGAAGGAGCTAGATATCAGTACAATTCTATGGCTACCTGTTGTGTATATAAACATGATTATGTTACTGACCTTACCCTGATCTGTGATTGTGCCCTACCCTAGGGTGTGACCTGGCATTCTGCCCCCACCCAGGGTAGTACCTGATTCTGGGGGATAAAAAGCAAGCATCTGTGGAAGGCAAAAGGTCTTTTTTCTTCGTGGCCTATGTCCAGACCTTTTGGGGTTTCAGCCTTTTCAAGGAATAAAGAGCTATTTTCTTCGGAAGCGTGGCTGCCTTTTGGCTTTCTTCCCGCCGCATTGACCTCAGAACCGCTGGTTGAGCAGGGTGGCAGACGCGTTCTCCGAGCTGGAGGGGAAAGACCTCATTCTCCATCCCTCCATCGGTGAACCTCTTCAGGGGCTGACTTGCTACAGCCACCTACTCAGTGTCAAACTGAGTATTAGTTCTGACACTAAGGAATCTACGGGGGTCCCTTGAAAGGTAGCACTCGGGGTTGGCAACAGGAGAAAGAGGCCAAGGAGTCAAATTGGATTCAAGCTCTTTTTTGTTTATTCAAGCAAAAGGTAGAATATTTATACTCAATTTCTTGACAATTCATAATTTCCAGACAAAGCTAATTTACCCAAAAAAGGCACAAAGGTAAAAGTTCAAGCATATTTCTGAGACAGGACAGTTTCACTCTTTTTTTTTTTTTTGGTTTTTGGGTCACACCCGGCAGTGCTCAGGGGTTACTCCTGGCTCCATGCTCAGAAATTGCTCCTGGCAGGCACGGGGGACCATATGGGGCACCGGGATTCGAACCAATGACCTTTTGCATGAAAGGCAAACGCCTTACCTCCATGCTATCTCCCGGGTCCCACAGTTTCACTCTTGAAGCCACTTTTTGCTATCAGAAGTTTCTCAGTAACAAGGTTAGTTGAATGTTTTGGTTTTATGCATAGTGAACAGGGGCTTGAAATGTTAATTCTTAATATGATTGCATGTAAACTAAGAGCAAAGCTAGATTTGAGGATGATTATTCTGTAAGACTAAATAAAAATATTACAATCTATGGATGTTTCTCCTAAGATGTGCTTATATATGAGCAATCTTTAAGAGGTTATAAGACAAGTGAGTAATAATTATTAGATAAGGATTTTTGAATCTGGGACTGGAGCAGTGATGCAGTGGTAGGGTGTTTGCCTTGCAGGTGACATAGGACACTCCACAGGTTGATCCCCCAGTGTCACATATGGCCCCCCCAAGCAGGAACGATTTCTGAGTACATAGCCAGGAGTAACTCCAGAGCATCACCATGTGGCCCAAAAACCAAAAAAAAAAAAAAAAAAAAAGGAATATTTGAATTCACGTAAATGCGTAAATGTTAAATTTGAGTAATCTTTAGGATGTCAGCTGAAATTATGTCTCAATTAATATTTATGCTACATCCCCATTTTTCCTGATGCCTCATGGACATGCAACTAATGTTTCTCAGGGCCCTTATGCCTGTGATTATAGGTTTTTTTCCAAACATCCTTTCTTTTTTTTTTTTTGGTTTTTGGGCCACACCCGGTTATGCTTAGGGGTTACTCCTGGCTATGCGCTCAGAAGTCGCCCCTGGCAGGCACGGGGGACCATATGGGGAACCGGGGAATGGAACCGCGGTCCGTCCTAGTTAGCGCAGGCAAGGCAGGCACCTTATATACAGCGCCACCCCCCGGCCCCCACCAAACATCCTTTCTTACAGGTATTCTTTTTTCATGGGGCCCTCTTCAGCAAAGTGCAAGCTGTTTAGAAAAAGTTCTTGTAATAGCAGAAAGCATTTACAAAGTACTTCCTCAGGTAGTTAGGGCCTTTTTAAACTTCCTAGGTTTCAGGATTCGTAAACACGAGGATGTAAAACTTGAATATGTTATGAATTTTGAGGTGGATGCATTTATTTTCTTTTTTTGTTTGTTTGTTTGTTTTTGGGTCACACCCGGCAGTGCTCAGGGGATACTCCTGGCTCCATGCTCAGAAATTGCTCCTGGCAGACACGGGGGACCATATGGGACACCGGGATTCGAACCGATGACCTTTTGCATGAAAGGCAAACGCCTTACCTCCAGGATGCATTTATTTTCAATGAATGCTGATATATTACTTTTGATTAGTCATTTCTGCTTCAAACATAGGATTTATAACTTGTGTTTCTTCTGGTGTCTACTTAACTGTGAAACACTACTAAAGCTTCTCCCACACTCCCTGCAAACATGGGACTTCTGCTGGTTGTGTGTTCTTTGGTGTGAGATGAGATGTGAACTCACACTGAAGCCTCGCCCACACTCCCTGCAAATATAGGGCTTCTCCCCTGTGTGTGTCCTCTGGTGTTTGATGAGATGTGAAATCACATTAAAGCTTCTCCCACATTCACTGCAAACATGGGGCTTCTCTCCTGTGTGTGTCCTCCTGTGTGCATTGAGAGTTGACCTCTCACTGAAGCCTCTCCCACACTCCTCACAAACATGGGGCTTGACCCCTGTGTGTGTCCTCCTGTGTCTGTTGAAACTTGACCGATCACTGAAGCCTCGTCCACACTCCCCACAAACATGGGGCTTGTCCCCTGTGTGTGTCCTCTGGTGTGTAATGAGATGTGAACTCCGAGTAAAGCCTCGCCCACACTCTGTGCAAACATGGGGCTTCTCTCCTGTGTGTGTCTTCATGTGTCTTATGAGATTTGCCTTTATACTGAAGCCTCGCTTACACTGCCTGCAAACATAGGACTTCTTTGTATGCGTTCTCTGGCATTTAGTGAGATTTGATTCATCCGTCAAGTACTGCCCAGGCCTTACATACTTGTCTCTTAAAATGTGTGGCATTCTTATCTCTGGAACTACTCTACCTGAGTCCTTTGGGTTTTCTTTCTCGCTTGGGTTACTTTCTTCCTCCAGTACTCTCTCATTATTCGAGCTCACTATTTCACTGCAACATAACCTTGAAATGACTGTTGAAATATTTTTAAGCCTCAACTTCTTAGGCAAAGGTAATGAATTTTCTTTGTGCTTTTGACTTTCAAGTATGTCATTTCTTGGTTTGTCATTATATGAATCAAAATGTTGCTGCCTTTGGTTCTGATCAAGTGGACAGGAATTCTCTGAGAGAGGGTGTTTTCTCGTAGATGTTCCTGGAACAATCTCAAAGGGATGATTTCGTTTCATGTGATAATTGAAGAAATTCTGATTGGAGAAGGCCAGTGAGCAGCAGGGACATGGATGGATATTTGGCTTTGGTTCTGCTGAAAGAGGAAGATTTTGGTCAGAGTAGAGTTGACAACCATAGCTTTATCTCTCCTGTTAAAGTCTGTTCTCCTAGCTTTATTTATTTTGTTGATAAAGCAAGATAAAATCTTCATAATCCTAAACAGACTGATAAGTATTTCTGTTTGTTTGGATTTGGGGCCACACCAAGAGGTGCCTTGAGGGGCCCAGGAGATAGCATGGAGGTAAGGCCTTTGCCTTTCGTGCAAAAGATCATCAGTTCGAATCCGGGTGCCCCATATGGTCCCCCGTGCCTGCCAGGAGCAATTTCTGAGCATGGAGCCAGAAGTAACCCCTGAGCACTGCCAGGTGTGACCCAAAAGCAAAAAAAAAAAAAAAAAAAAAAAAAAGAGGTGCCTTGAGCATACTCTGGCTCTGGGCTCCAGGATATCTCCTGACAGGGTGGAAAGCTGTATGGAATACTGTACCTCTGTTCCCTGATAAGTCTGTTTTCTTATACCATTTGTATTCACTAAATCTTGCAAAAGTGAGGAAGTCCATATCCAAAAAAAATTTTTTTTGTTTTTGGTTCAAAACTCTGAGTATTAGGTTTATGCCTGTTTTTGCACATAGCTAGTACTCCAAGCTGGAAGATTATTATTATCTAGGGTGTTAAAGATGGAACTTGAGTTGTTGCATGAAAGGCAAGCAACTTACTCACTATAATAGTGCTTTAACCTCTATCCTAGAACATATTGACATACGATCTTAAATGATCTCCAGACAAGACACCCTGAAGTCATATGTTTTTGGTGTTGTTTCTAAAGATAATTTACTCCTTTGAGATGTAGTGACACTTGAATTTATGAAGTCAAATCAATCTCACTGACATCCTATGTGGGGAAAGGTAATGTTGATAGGAAGTACCTAGGTTGAAGTTGTACCAATGAAGGTATGACAGGGTATGGTTAGAGATAACGTGAATAAATTTAAATGTGAATCTTGCAACGTACAAAATCATATTTAGGGCTTAGAGGCATATTATAAACTTTCCAGTGAATGCCTGGCATATAGACAATCCCAGTTCAATCCCTGACACTATCTGATCCCCTGCGCAATGTAAATAATTATTCTGAGCACAAATCCAAGAGTAATCCTTGAATATTCATGGTTTAGCCTAATAGCTCACTACATAAAGTCCAAAAGTCATATTTTGGGCCATAAAAATAATGCCTGAGGCAAGGCTTTAGTTTTAAAATCCAAACTCTGTGTGGCCCTGTGAGCACTGCTGGATGTGATCTAATAACTCCTACAGAATAATAGTGGGGGGAAGAGTAGTTTCTGAATGTAGGTTAGATCCCGAGTAGTACATGATGCCCCAGCATAACTGTCAGCCATCACTGATCTCAAGTATCCTCTGAGAACGACTGAGAACAACCAGTGCTGGCATGGATAGGAGGAGAAGAACTATGATTCACTGCTGCTGGGAATGACATCTAGTCCAGCCTTTCTGGCAAGAAAAATATTGATATTCCAAAAAAAGGGAAAAAAAACAACAGGAAATTGAGCTCCAATATGATACAACAATACCATTCCAAGGGCCAAGCGGTTTTGCAAGCGGTAAGACATCTGAGGACAAATCACAATTTGATCTCCTGGAGTCCCATATGGTCCCTCAAGCCAGGAGCAATTTCTGAGTGCATAGCCAGAAATAAACCCTGAGTGTCACCAGGTGTGGCCCAAAAACAAAAACTGAAAAGACAAAAAACAAAAACAATACCATTCCTAGGATTGACCCAGGGAACACTAAAACACAGTAAAAAAAATATCCTCCTGTGTTCATTGCAGTGCTATTTAGAATTGCCAGAATCTGGAAATGACCTAGGTATTCAAAAACAGAAGAGTGTACTATGCAGCCATTAGGAAAAATGAAGCCATGAAATTTGCTTATACGTGGATGAGCATGGAGATTATGCTTATATTTTGAGTCAGAGAGGGAAAGACATAGAAAAGTCTAACTTATAAGGGATATAATAAAAGTAAAAGACAATATGGCGATATACCCAGAGAAAATGGAGACAGGTGTACCGGTAGGACCAGCCCAAGATGTGAACCTTGCCACAAAAGAACAGTGAGAGAGGGGCCGGGTGGTGGCGCTGGAGGTGCCTGCGCTAACCTAGGATGGACCACGGTTCGATCCCCCGGTTCCCCATATGGTCCCCCGTGCCTGCCAGGAGCAACTTCTGAGCGAATAGCCAGGAGTAACCCCTGAGCATCACCGGGTGTGACCCAAAAACCAAAAAAAAAAAAAAAAAGAACAGTGAGAGAAGCAAAATGCCTATCCAAGAGATAGGCAGGGAGGTTGGGAGGGAAATAGGGCCCATTGGTGGTGGAAAGTTGCACTGGTGAATGGCGGTATACATTCTATGAGAGAAACCCATCTCTGAATTCTGGATGCTTAAAAAAAATATCAAAATAACAGAATTAAGTTGAATGAAATCTGGTTGAATGTGGCAACATGAGTGAAATGAAATGCACATTATTTTCCGGTCCAAAACAGGTTCTAGAAAAAGCAAGAGGTTAGTAGGTTCATGGTGAGGAGCTTACAAAATCCACATTAGTTTTGTGCTGCCTCACTCACGAACAGTTTAAAGCTACAGAAAAATTGTATTTTAGTGACCCAGAGAAAAAGCAAAGCAGAAAGGATATTTACCTTGCAAGTGGCTGACATATGTTTAATTTTTTGGCACCCCTAATGCCCTCTGAGCCCACCAGAGGACAGGACCGGGAGTAACACAAGTACCATTACTGATTAGTAAAAATAAAAGAAGAGAAAAGAAAACCACTTACTTGGAGAATCTCAAAAATCCCATCATGAGGGGCCAGAGAGATAGCATGGAGGTAAAGCATTTGCCTTGCATGCAGAAGGTCAGTGGTTTGAATCCCGGCATCCCATGTGGTCCACTGAGCCTCCCAGGAGTGATTTCTGAGCATAGAGCAGGAGTAACCCCTGAGCGCTGCCTGTGTGACCCAAAAATCAAAAAAAAAAAAAAAAAAAAAAAAAAAC
>PVKC010002134.1:0-45342 GCA_004027635.1 Crocidura indochinensis | reverse complement strand
GAAATGGAAAACCGAAGAACAATCCGAAAGATCAATGAAAGCAGAAGCTGGTTCTTTGAAAAAATAAACAAGATTGATAGGCCATTGGCAAAACTCACAAAGAAAGAGAGAGAGAGAGAAATCTGATAACCCGTATTAGAAATGAAAAGGGGGAGATCACAACAGATACTGTAGATATCCAAAGAGTAATCAGAGATTAGTTTTCAGTACTTTTTACTTATCATCATTGAGTTGGAGGAATAGGCTGGTAAAAATAAGCTAATCTGGTGCTGTCATAAGTAGACAATTAGGAGGCTCCCAAAGAATTATTGAAGGAATTCATCACATACAGTGTTAAGTTTGGTCCTGACAAGTTCTTTCTTTCCTGAAGATGGAGCTCTTTGCATTTTTCTTCAATTGTCCCAAAGAGGATTTCTAAGAGAAAAGGTCTTTGACAAGTTAGGGCCTGTCTGGCATTTAGTCTCTCTGTGCCTATTGCAATCACTGAAACTTCAGTGACTCTTGCTGAAGTCACTCCAACCAGCCTGCCTCAGTTTCAGACTTCTAAAGGACTCTAAAATATATTCTATATTTCTTTTCACCTTTTTTCTTTTATATAGAAGTTGTGGTAGTTGAAGTAATCAGTCTTTTTTTATTAATAATTTTTATTTTGGCCAAAGTGAATTACAAATCTGTCACAGTAATATTTTAGGTACATAGTGACATTGAATCAGGGGCATTCCCACCACCAATGCTGTCCTCCCTTCACCCCTGTCCCAAAGTCTTTTTTATTTTTATCATTTCAGGATTATTTTTATGGAATACTGGAGACAAAATACAAAAGGAAAAATTATGAGATTTTATTTTATTTATTTATTTTTTGGCCACACTCAGTGACTCTCAGGGGTTACTCCTGGCTCTTTGCTCAGAAATTACTCCTGGCTTGGGGGACCATATAGGACACCCAGGCATCAAACCGAACCGCCTTACCATTTGCACCAACCGCTCCGACTCCTATGATGAGATTTTTTTTTTTTTTGGTTTTTGGGTCACACCCGGCAGTGCTCAGGGGTTACTCCTGGCTCCATGCTCAGAAATTGCTCCTGGCAGGGACGGGGGACCATATGGGGCACCGGAATTCGAACCGATGACCTTTTGCATGAAAGGCAAACGCCTTACCTCCATGCTATCTCCTATGATGAGATTTTGTATCAATTTGTATACATATTAACGGGGTCGGGGAGATAGCACAGTGGTCACGCGTTTGCCTTGCAAGTGCTAACTCAGAACCAATAGTCGTTTGAATCCAGGTCATCCCATGTGGTTTCCCGTGCCTGCCAGGAGCGATTTCTGAGCTAAGAGCCAGGAGTAACCCCTGAGAATCGCCAGGTGTGACCAAAAAAACAACAAAAAAAAAAAATCGACATTGAATACATATTAACTTTGGAACATTGGGAAACTTCCTTAATGAATACAAATTATAATGTATTCAATGAATTTATCTGGTAAATGGGTAATTTTTATAGAAGAAACATAATATAATTATATAAAATTGATTTTGGAAATGATTATCATTATACAAAATCCACTAATCAAAATTTGCCAACTCATTAAGTAATAATAAATTGTTAATAGAATTAGAATAATGGTACATAATATGTGACTACCAGTGGAAATATGTTTGGAGGAATTAAATAATGAACCATATCCTTTCTTCCAAATTCAAGATTGAACATTTGTATCCTCTAGTTGTGTAGTGGACTAGTTTTAAACATATTAATCTGGACAGAAAATTTTAACTTCATTTCTATATTGGTTAAATATTGCCTCTTTGATTTTAGTGTCACCTCTGGACCCAGTTTAGCATATGAAGATAAGATGTAGAATGGGATCACTATCAGATTTTTTTTTTTTTAGTAACCCCGGCAGCACTCAGGGGTTACTCCTGGCTCTATGCTCAGATATCACCCCTAGCAGGCATAGGGGACCTTATGGGATGCCGGGATTCAAACCACCATCCTTCTACATGAAAGGCAAACGCCTTACCCCCATGCTATCTCTCCGGTCCCACTATCAAATTTTTTTGATGATAGTATTAAACATCATTATTCTAATTAATCTTCTTGAAATGCTGGAGAAATAATAAATCAGCAAGCCCAACAGCATGTATACATATACCAAATCTAGTTGTCATAAAACATTATACTCCAATTTCTTTTGTTATGTAACTTAGAATTTAGAAAGGTACTTATATAATAAGTCATTCATTCTTTTATTTAAAAATAATTTCCTATAGTATCACTGATATCTTCCATAAAAATAAAAACATTTATTGAAATAGAAGCACCATACTAATGTTAATCATTTTTAATTTGTCATATACATATCAACAATTTTCTAAAAGTATCTGCATATTATTATCATGAATTCCCATGAATTCAGGGAATGTTAACTATTCTTATAATTGACTTTTGTGGGAGGTACTGAGATTATTAATGCATATTCAAACTTACATAAATAAAAATAAGAAAGATATACTATCATAGAAACAATGCTGACAGTTGTGATTACGTCTCAAATTAGATATTGGATTTTTGGTGGCATCTCCCAAAAAGAATTCAGGAGGCCAGGGAACCTCCTTTAAAAATTCTCAGACAAGTTAGCCAGTAGTGAAATGTGAGTTTGATGATGCAGTAGTACCAGAAATTATCCAGCCATATTAGCAGTACCCAGTAGTTTCTTTGGCCACTCTTGGCAATGTTCAGGGGCCTGTAACTCATGGTGATTTAGGGTAATGTTGTGATGGAGATTGGACCAAAGTTGATAACAGTAAAGAAAAAATAGTCCTTAGTATACACTATATTTCCAGTTCCAACATATTGAATTAATGTAGAAAGTCTTGGGAGTCTACATACAAAAATAATTCCACTTGAAATCAGGTAGCAATACTGGAAAGGAAGACTCTTCTATTATTCTCTGTTTGCTACCTAACAGGGTATGTGATTGTGATAACATTTTTTTCCTGTTAACAATAACATATTTGAGACAAATCATAGAATTGTTTTTCTGTGTTAGAGTATACTTTTATTACTTTATTTTTTCTTGGTTTTTGGGTCACACCTGGTGGGGGCTCAGGGCTTACTCCTGGCTCTGCACTCAGAAATCACCCCTGGCAGGCCCGGGGACCTTACGAGATACTGGATCGGCTGCATGCAAAGAAAATGCCCTACTTCTGTACTATCTCTCTTTTCCCAATACTTATATTACTTTTAAGAAATATTGTTCTAGGGCTTGAAAGTCTTGGTATAGAAACTCCCATAGTAAAAACAAAACAAAACAAAAACCTTTACTTGAATGATAAGCAATAGAATTGGAGTTTCAATATCAAAAATATAGTGATCATTAATCAATGATGATTGTGCTACTCTTGTTAAATATCAACACTCTACCACCTCAGTTTGAGGTTACATCACATTCTGAAGTGAGATGTCATTTCAGAAGTAGTTTCAGATGATGTGGACCCTGCAACCATTTCTCTCATAAACATTGCTCCTAGCACAATCTCTTTATGCAAGTAGGGGGAGAAATATATTCACCCTCTTTCACAGCTATCCCAACCCTAACCTTAATCTATACCCTAAATCATGTAGCAAATCATGTGACATGATGATATTAGTATTATCTCAATATACTCTTAACTTTTTTTGAGGCATGTTTGGAATTTTTTTCTGCTCTTTAGTGACATTAAATTATCATTTAAATGTAAAAATTTTGAATGTTTTGATGCAATTTTAGTGTTTGATATTTATTTTGTTGCATAGTATGATATTAATCATTATAGATAAATTATACTCATATTTCTGTTCATCAAAATATGGTCAAAAAAGTATTTTATATTGCTATATTTTCCCCCAAGGAAAAAAGTATCTTTTTTCTTTTTTTATTAATTTTTTTCTTTTAATTATGAGAACAAAGATGCAAAGAAAGAGGACAGGGTAAAGTTACAGTGGAAGCACACTCATCCATAAACAGAATTCTCAGTAGTCCCATCGATGATATCCCAGTCTTGAACTTTCAGTCAAAGAACGTTAAGAAAACACAAAACTGAGCCCATGTACAATACAATTACTTTGTCCCTCAAATCCCCTGATTGTAGTACATACTATTTCTTAGCAGCACACAATATAATCTAAAGACATTGGACTTACATAACACTTTATACATTGAGGACAAAGTACCTTGGTATAGTTCCATGCACATGCATACTAGTTTAAGTTAACCTCAAAAGTTTCAGTGGGTTGTTTTTCTTAAGGATTGGAGTCAAGGGAACATAGTAAAAAACGGTATTAGAGTGACATTTGTTTGCAAAGGCCCACCAAAATATAAGGGACATGGAAGAAAAAACTATGACTTCAAAGATTTGATGACTTTTCTTGGACTCTAGAATGAAACTTTGACATTTAAAAGCTTTTTAACCTAAATATTTTCTAGAAAGAAAGATAGTAACAGAGACACAATGTTCAATGCTAAAGTATTTCATTGATTCACTTAATGTCTGAGTTGAGTGCACTTTAAACACATATCAGTTTGTCTAGTGGTAGTATGAAGTAAAGACACAAATTCCTTGCTTTCATAGTGCTTACATTATTTTTAAATGAATAATATCTTTATTTAAAAACTGTGATTACAAACATAATTGTAGTTGGGTTTCAGTCATAAAAAGAACATCCACTTCAGCAGTGCAACATTCCCACCACTGATGCCCTCATCTCCTTCTTCTCCATCCCCGCCTGTACATAAGACAGGGTTTCTACTCCCCTCACTCATTGACATTGTTATGATAGTTTTCAGTGTAGTTATTTCTCTAACTGCATTCACTACTCTTTGTGGTGAGCTTCATATCATGATCCAATCCTTCCAGCCCTCATCTCTGAGAATTATTTCAATAGTGTCCATCTCTGAGAATTATTTCAATAGTGTCTTTTATTTTTGTTAAGACCCATATATGGGGTCCAGGAGATAGCATGGAGGTAAGGCGTTTGCCTTTCATGCAAAAGGTCATGGGTTCGAATCCCGGTGCCCCATATGGTTCCCCCCTGCCTGCCAGGAGCAATTTCTGAGCATGGAGCCAGGAGTAACCCCTGAGCACTGCCGGGTGTGACCCAAAAACAAACAAACAAAAAAGACCCATATATGAGTGAGATTATTTTATTTGCATCTATATCTCATTCTAATTTAATTCACTCAGCATGATAGATTTCATGTACATCCATGTATAAGAAAATTTTATGACTTCATCTTTCCTGAAATCTGCATAATATTCCATTGTGTAAGTCTTTAGCCATTCATATATTGAAGGGTATCTTGGTTGTTTCCAGAGTCTGGCTATTGTAAAGAATGCTGCAATGATGTTAGCCCCTTATCTGATGGGAATTGGGTGAATAGCTTCTCCCATTCTGTGGGTGGCTTCTATGTCCTAGGCATTATTTCCTTTGAGGTGCAGAAGCTTCTCAGCTTAATATAGTCCCATCTGTCTATCTGTTTGACTTGTTTGGAGAGTGCTATTTCTTCCTTGAAGATGTCTTTGGTCTCAATGCCATGGAGTGTTTTACCTATGAGTTGTTCTATATAGCTTGTGGTTTGGGGTCTAATATGATGGTCTTTAATCCATTTACATTTAAGCTTTGTACAGGGTGTTTTATAGAGATATAAGTTAATTTTTTGCAAGTGGCTGTCCAGTTGTCCCAATACCACTTGTTGAAGAGGCTTTACTTGCTCCATTTTGTATTTCTTGCCCCTTTATCAAAGATTAATTGACTTTATGTATGGAGAGCATTCTCTGACTACTCAAGTCTATTTCACTGATCTGAGGGCCTGTCTTTATTCCAATACCATGCTGCTTTAATGACTATAGCTTTGTAATACAATCCAAATTTGGGGAAAGTCATGTCTCCCATATTCCTTTTCCCAAGGGTTGCTCTAGCTATTCATGGGTGTTTATTGTTCTAGAAAAATTTCAGGAGTATTTGATCCACTTCTTTAAAGAATGGGTACAGGGGTGGGGGAACAAAAAGGCCCCAGACCAAAGATCTTCAATGGGGCCATGGAGCAGCTTCTCCACTCCAGCTCTTTGGGGCCAGACAGTTGGGTCCCAAGGTGGTGTAGTAGCAGAAGGGAACTCTAGTTGATGACCCCTCTCAACAGATGGAAATGAGGCTGTCCAAACAGCCATCTTGGCAGGCTTTCAGTTCCCAGCACCATAACTGGAAAATTTTTCACCAGGGTGGGGGCAGGGGTGGTTGGCAGTGGGCAACCAGGCCCCTGACCAAATACCTTCAACAGGGTCATGGAGCAGCTTCTCCACTCTAGCTCTTGGGAACCAGACAGGTGGGTCCCGATTGGCCTTCCCAAACAGCTTTCCTTCCCTCCCATCAGTCACCATCTTCCAAAATGTGCAGGTTCTAGTGTGCCCACACTACAACTGTAGATAGTTTATAATTTATGTATACTATTACCTACATAAATTACAGTGGTTTACTGTATGATAATACCATAATGCACACTGCTTATAATTTGGAACTGTTTCTGGGAAAGAAAACGAGATCCTCAACACCCGCTGTATACTATTCCACTGTGTATACTCCTTATTCAGTGCTCAATACCATATCACGTAGTTTTCTAGAATGCTCTATACACAGTCTAATATATGAAGCCTGTATCCAATATAGTTCACTATCACCAATCATGATTCACCTAACAAATGGAAAATCTTTACATCAGACTTGTAGTCTTTGCATATTCTTTTTGGTTTTTGTTTGTTTTGTTTTTTCTTTTTCCCTTTTTAAGTGTTTTATCCCATATCACTTGGGTCAGTTCTGTAACCCATGGATCGATATTCTGTGTCTGCATGTGTATTCGCATGAGTGTGTATGGTCACCACACCAATGCTAGGCTATTGCCCGTCTGTAATAGATATGATGTCTATGTTGTATGTTGTTCTCCCCCTATCATAAATGCCCTCTTTTATCCCCTTTTGCTTACCAGTTTACAAACCCTATTTTAGCCCAACATGTTATTTCTCCCATTTAACCCCTTTTACGCTCAATTCTTAACTCCTTTCGAAACAGAACATGCCCCACCCCCATCCCAGCCAGATGCCAACCAACTCCCAAAGTGAAAAGATGCATTCTGAAAAGATGCCTGAGAAGAAATTGACACTCTACTGCTATTGATATGCTCTCTGCAGCCCCTTCTCTACCCCCCTTTACTGTGGACTTTTTTGTTTGTTTGCTTGCTTGTTTGTTTGTTTGTTTGTTGGACCACATCCAATGACGCTCAAGGGTCACTCTTCTGGCTATACTCTCAGAAATCGCTCCTGGCTTGGGGGAGCATATGGGATACCGGGGGACCAAAACTCGGTCTGTCCTAGATTAGCATGTATAAGGCAAGTGCCCTATCACTTATGTCACTGCTCAGGCCCTTTCACTGTGGACATTTGTTTGCTACCAGACTTTGATTGTTCAGAATTCCCCTACCTGAGAACATTTCCTGATAGGTGGTGGCTGGGGCCATTTTCCTTAGACTTCACAAAGCCTAACCACAGGTTGAAGCTGCCCTCCAGACTTTACTATTTCCCTGACTACTTTAAAGACTTAAAGGAGACATGTACATCCCCTTTCAATATATTTTTAGATATATTCCTTTAATAGGCATAATCTAAATTGAATATCATCTATGTAGCAGCAATTCTCCTCACCCTCAGGATCTTTTTAGTATGGAATTCTAGTAGATAACTCTGTTTAGAGCTCATGTCTGAAATTGGTTAAGGGAATTGTTGGACTTGTTACTTTAACTTCCACATACATTTGTAATACCTTGTAGCATTGCTCCTCTCTGCAAAGGCACATTAAAATGGGAGATAGTTTATATATGCAACAAGTTCCTATCTAATAGTGAAGGAACACACAAATTTTATAACACAGTAGGCCATTGCACCCTGGACACTAGTCATAGTGTCTTGGCTGAGACTTCAGTAGATCAGACATTGACCATTCACCCCTGAACCATGGACACCATTTGCGGAAACAATCATGGTTTTCTACACCATCACCAGAAATAATAAAAGCTACCAAGGAATGCACTATTATTGCCATGGCACTGACTTACTCCAAAGAGAGTCCTTACGACACCCTGACGACTTGATAACAGCAACAGTCTGCTTCTTAGGACTAGTAAGATAAAACCAGAAGACGCTACAGGTCACCAGACTTCTACAATAGGATCTGTACAGAAACCAGGACCTATAACTCCAGAAACTTGATAGCAACAACCATGATGGTGAAGAGCTCTTATCGGGACCATCGACAATGACTATTGGGTTGAACAACCTAGTATGCCTAGAACCTGGAGTCAGTCTTATGCCAGAGTTCTTCATGGGTAAGATCTCCTTGTTCATAGGCCAAAGGTTTTTCCTTTTCATTTCTCCCATATGCAAACAACAACTGCCCCCCACACATCTTTTTTTAGTATATTCTTGTATCCCCTAATTTAAAAGGGAGAGAGGGGCTTACTAAACCCTCTTCTAATGCAATAATGGCTTTACTGGAGATACAATAATTTTCACAAATATACTTGCTAATGAACTTTTCTTTCTTCTTTCCATATTTTTATTTTATTTTATGTTTTAGTTTTTCCATTTTCTCTCTATATTTTAATAACTTCACTTTCTGTCATCGTGAAACAAATGTATTATGATCAGTTATGACAACTATGTGATACATTTTCTTTAAATAAACTCATTTAAATGAAAAAGAATGTCATGTGTATTCTTAGAGGGATTGCATTAAATGTGTACAAGGCTTTGGGACTTATTGACATTTTAATGATATTAATCCTCCCAAGTCATGAGCAGGGTATGTGTCTCTATTTTCTTCTGTCTCCTTTATTTTTTGAAGCAGGGTTCTGTAGTTTTATTTGTATGGATCCTTCAAACATTTAGTTAAGTTGACTCCAAGATATTTGAATTTGTGTGGCACTGATGTGAATAGGATTGTGACACTCTTTCCTTTCACCAGAGAGATAGCACAGCTGTAGGGTGTTTATCTTGCACAGGCCAACCCTGTCTGGGCAGTGGTTTGATTCCTAGAAACCCATATGGTCCCCTGAGCCTGCCAGGACTGATTTCAGAGTGCAGAACCAGAAGTCCTCAGTGCCACAGGGTGTGACCCAAAAACAAAACAAACAAATAAGAAGCGCCTATCAAGGACCTTAAATTTTTGAGAGGATTGGTCCATTCTTTAGTATTTTTGAGCTTATGAACTCTCGGGATCCCTGTTATCTTTGGCTTCATCTCAGCTATTTCTTATAAAATACTGAGGCTTTTTCTTTTTTCTTTCAGGCAGGGGAAGTGTTCCAAATTATAACTACACCTTCTCTTTTGCAGATGGTAAAATGGTTTGTGGGGAAATCTCAGTCATTTTTCTTCCATTTGTACATGAATACTTCTCTTTAAAAGTGCATGATTTATTTAGCTAGACTCTATCTTGATATTTGGTAGCTCCAGTGACAAAGAAATTTAGTTCTCCAATAGGGCCTACTTTTACTAGCCAAAAGTGCATTCTCTTGCAGTCATGTAAGATAGTGGTAGAAGACAAAATGTGGAACAAGAGAAATAAAAGTGTAGAGCAGAGAAATTTGAAATATTTTGGTGTAGGATTGTGAAACAAAGCACCATAATAAAGTTGCTTAAAATCAATAGATTAAGTGTAACATTTATTGAACCCATAGTAAAATAGAGTAGGATTTGGAGCATGTGCTAATCCTAATTGTTTAATATGAGGGAAAAGATTGCAGTCACCAAAAAGTAGTCATTGTTTATCTGTGTGGTAAAGGATGGGAAGGTCCCAATGTTGCTAGGTAAAATTGCCTGTGCATTACTTAAGTATATGCTTAAGTATTGACACTCTGACTTCAAAGAAATAAACTTCTATAAATTGTCAGTGTATCTTTCTGAATATACCTAACAATAACTGCAATTCTGTACTCACAATTGTCAAAATATCCTGAGTCTATGCCTGGTTGTTTCTTCAATTTTCATTATGGATGGGAAAATGTGCTGAACATTTAAAAATACTTAAAAAAAAAAAAACAAGATAAACTACAGATCATTGTCATGTTGTATGATAACTTTTCAGGGGTCCTCAAACTTTTTTTAAACAGGGGGCCAATTCACTGTCCCTCAGGTCGTTGGAGGCCGGACTATAGTAAAAACAAACACTACAAACAAATTCCCATGCACACTGCATGTATCTATAGGAACAAATACAGTATGTGGCCCACGGGCCATAGTTTGAGGACCACTGCTTTAAATTATACCAAACCTATATAATTGTTTATTCCTGCAATCAGTGTATGGTGCAAGCATTTTTCTCAAATAATAGGAATAGGTGAAAGATATTGGACCTCATATTTTTTGTATCTAAAATTCCACTTATAATTCATTATACCTATTTATTTTCAATTCTTCATATGCATTTCATTATTTCTATATTAATTTCATTTCTCTCTCCATAATAAAACAAAAAATAAGCAAAATTAACTAGAATTTTGAATAATATGTCTAGCATGAAAATTTGAAATTAAAAGTTTTAATTTGCATTTTAAAGAAAATGTATACATCCTGTTCTATTCACTAAAATGAGCTATTACTGAAAAAAATGTTTTAAACTTTCTCTTTAAATTTCTTGTGTAGCCACTTTTTCCTTTTCAACTTGTACCTCTTTGTTCTAAATCAATTCCCTCCCCATTTCAATCCTTCTCTCCTATCTTTATTTTTCCCTTCTTTCTCTCATCTTTTTTATTTTTATAACTCTTTATTTCTCACTCTCAATAGAGGCAAGCAAGTACATGTGGGCACTATCACACAAACCCAAAGAGGAGTTTTCCCAGACTAAAATTATCAGGGGCATATTATGGTGCAACTTCTGCCTATGTTTGTTCAGTTGAAGAAACTAAATTACAGTGGACTCAGGTTTAAATTCATTTTTCTAAAGGCATGATTAATTGCTCCTTTTAGCTAAAATGCACTTTATTCTATGCCTAGTCTTTTGAATTCACTTTTGGTAACTCTTTCTACATCACAGCTATTTTGTTTCCCAAGTGTATGTAAAACAAACAACTTCTTCCAATTACCTTAAAGATGAATATTTGAAAAATCACACTTTTGTAAATTTTCTCTCCCTCCATGAATTTTATACCATGTGGTATATATACTATTTATATTCAAAAAGTAAAGTTCTGAGATAAGGGAGAATGCAGGTATGTTAAAATAAACATGTATATAGTTTTAGATGGGAAAGCAAAATTAAGCTTCAAGAAAGCTACTTAAGAGAGCATTAAGTTATGCCATATAAAATACTCTCTTCCAGTGAAAAACAGATAATATTGTACTATGTATCTCTAAATATAATGAATCAATGGTGAGATGGTCTAGTTGGCTAAAAATGTTTATCTATTTCGGTCTCTAAAATAACAAGCATGTGGTTTTTATACAAATATGTTGCTCATGTAAGGATAGACACATGCACATGGTTATTGCTGTTGAAGTATCTCAATGTATGGCATAGGTACCCCTCTAGCAGTATAGCACATAGAAGAGAGATGTGTGCCCAGGTAAATGGGTGACAGGGCTCCATAACTCAGCCTATAGGAGCACTGAAGTTTAGAGAAATTAAAACTTGGAGATGTCCTAAAAATTACTTCTAAAATGACTCTTCAAGATGTAGAAAGGAAAATCAAAGGGACATTTTAGACAAAGGGATCATCAATGTGGCAAGAAATTTAGTATACAAACACAAGGAATACTTATGCGGGAGGGTGGCCAGTCTCCTTCTCTGCTATGAAAATAATATAGTGCCAAATGAACCACACTTAAGAGTTACAATATAAATTAAAGTACTACAAAGACAAACTTTTTTTTTGGTTTTCTTGGGCCACACGTGATGATGCTCAGGGGTTACCCCTGGCTATACACTCAGAAATCTTTGTGACTTGGGAAACCATTTGGGATTCTGGGAATTGAACCGCAGTCTCCTAGGCTACTGCTTGTGCCACCGTTCCAGCCCCAAATACAAACTTTTTTACTTGTTTGTGTTTGGGCTATAACCAGATGTACTCAGGGATTACTCTCACTGTGTACTCAAGGAACATTCCTAGCAGACTTGAGGGATCATAGGAGATGCTAGGGATTGAACTTGGATTGGCCATGTGCAAGGCAAGTCTCCTACCTGTTTGGGCCCCAATGGCACATATTTTATCTTAATTATGAAAATTGTGGGAAAATGCCCCACTTCACATAGAACCAATCAAAGTGTAAATAGATTAAAACTGTAAGAATTAAGGATCATACAAATACAAAATATCTGGCTGATGCTATATTTGGTATCAGTTTGTGAGCCTGATGTTGTAGACTATTTCATTTCCACCCTAATATTCTATTGCCACCCAATGTGGTAGTGACACTTTGTTGAAGGTCTTTACCTCACCATTTCTTAAAATCAAGACTGAAGACCTTCTCTCTTTTTTGCACTCTCCAGCATGGTGGTCAGATATGTTTCTATTTCATCAAGGGCTGATGAGGAAGCTCAAACACATTAGTGGTACAAAGTTCCCATTATCTAATCTATTCTCTTCACAGAAGAGACATGATAAAAATTGCTCACAGCAATGAATAGTTATATGCTACTGTATTTCTAGAAGGGCAGAAACGTACTTTAGTGTTTACCAGGGACTGAGCAGTGACAGAGCACTTTTCATTATTTTTCAACACCTTCCCAGGGCAGGCAGTGATCATGCCTTCATTTCATAAGTCGGCATGCTGGGCTTCGACAATTTTGTCAAGTCTCCCAAGAAAAATTCTCAGTGTAATTCTTAGTAGGAATCCTCAAAAGTTATATGCAAGTCCTTCAGCATTTCAGAAGGACTTGTATGTTGTGGCTTGATTTGTGCAACACTTGAATGATACCATATGTGAGTTGTTGTTTTTTAATAAATCATATGGAGTCTTCATTCTCTGCTCCAAGAATTCTGTTGCCTCAGCTGCAGTTCTGTAAATAAAGGATCTCTGGTCTAGGACTTTACTGAGTCCTCAGTTCTGTTGACTGGGAAATGGGATGAATGAGAGGGGACTATGAATCATTGGTGCAGAGAGTCAAATCAGTACATTGTGTATCCAAAAAAACTATTATTGACATTATTGTAAATATAAGAATGTCTGTATAAAATTATAATAAACAAAATAGTAAAGGAATAAAAAGAAGAGTTAGTGGGACGAATGTGAGAGTAGGGGCCAGAGCGGTAGTGCAAGTGGTAAGGCATCTGCCTTGTGAGTGCTAGCCTAGGACTGACCGCGGTCTGGTCCCCAACATCCCATATGGTCACCCAAGCCAGGAGCGATTTCTGAGCAGATAGCCAGGAGATACTCCTGAGCATTACTGGGTGTGGCTGAAAAACATAACAAAACAGAAACCAACATAAAAGAAAGAAAGAAAATAGGAAATAAAGAAGAAAGAAGAGAAAGAAAGTAAGAAAGGAAGGAAGGAACGGAAGAAAGGAAAGGAAGGAAAGGAAGGAAGTTAGGTAGGAAGGAAAGGAAGGAAAGAAATGAAGAAAGAAAGAAGGAAGGAAGGAAATAAATAAATAAATAAAGAAAGAAAGAAAGAAAGAAAGAAAGAAAATGAAAGCAAACAAGGAAAATAATCCAATAGAATATAATGACACTGTAATGAAAACGTTCCTTGAATAAATACATGATGTACAAACCAAAGGAAATATAGAAAGCTTCATTCATATCCTGAAAATCTGTCAGCTTTCAGTCAGGTTTGATCTCAGGCTTGGCTTCTGTTCTTAAGAACCCAAAAAGAACCAGAGCTGTATTCCTGCATTTAAATGTTTGCTGCTATATTCTCTCTCCGTGTTGTAGAGAACGCAGAATCAGGTATTAAGATGTGACAGTATGATGGAAATGAGAAAGTGAAAACAGCACATGGGAAGGTGGTAATTAACCAGAATTCATATTTATCATAGTCTGTCATTGTTTACAAACAATATAATGATTCCTGATTGTAGAATTAAACTGCAGGCTCCTCATTTGGAAGCCAGTCAGAAAATCCTAGCAGGTGCAGATCAAAGAAGGACTAATCAAATAAGGGTGAAAATATACAGAATAAAAGCTAGAAACAATGCAAACATCTTCTGCAAACACAAAATGTGAGTAATGAATTTTTCAGGATGCCTTATCCATTGACACAATTGTAATATCGAGAAGAACTAGGTTAATAAAGAGAAACATTTTTCTACTCTTATACTTATGGTAGACAAACCTTACTTCTTTCATCTGTAAAATATGGAGCAGGAATCTACTTGAATCTTTACTTTCTATCTTCACTCTTCCAAGTCACCCTTCTATCTTGTCTGGCCTCGTTAAAAATCTTCTGATATCCATGGTTAGCTTTTCTATCATTTCTTACCATAATTCACTCTCCAAAGACCACGTAGAATCTGCTCATAATACAAACAAATCATACCATGTTACTCACACATGTTAAAAAGCACCTTTCTTTTCCTTTTTCCCCCCTTTTCATTTTTTTTTTGTTTTTTTTTTTTTTGTTTGTTTTGTTTTGTTTTTGGGTCACACCCGGCAGTGCTCAGGGCTTACTCCCAGCACTACGCTCAGAAATCTCTCCTGGCAGGCCTAGAGGACCATATGGGATGCCAGAATTTGAACACGACCTGCATGCAAGGTAAATACATTACTTCCATGCTAACTCTCTGGCCCCAAAAGCACCTTTCTTAATAACAGATTTTGTAACCAGAACTTCCAACCCTAAATGTCTATTAATTGGTTCTTCTCTTCAAACAAGATATTAGGAATCTTCTAACATTCCTCCTCTTCTCTCTTTGCACTTACTGTTCCTTTACCTTTTGATTACTTCTATATGATTTTCATAGTCTTTTTCCATTAGCATCAAGTTCCCAATCAAAAGAAACTTTTCTAGAGAGGCCTTCTGAACTCTCTACTTATTACTATATATTTTCCTGCTGTTTTCTTCCTAGTGCCCCAAATCATTTGTTTTAATTTAATATAATAAACATAATAGGGGGCTGGAGAGATAGCATGGAGGTTTGAATCAGGCATCCCATATGGTCCCCCAAGCCTGCCAAGAGCGATTTCTGAGCATAGAGCCAGAGTAACCCCTGAGCGCTGCCTGGTGTGAGCCCCCCCCAAAATAAAGAAATATTAAACAAAATAATTTGTTGTTTATATGTTTATATATGTAATATGTTGTTTAAATGTTTATATATGTAATTTGTTGTTTATATTTGCAGTTTTGTTTTGGGCCACACCCAATTACATTCAGGGGTTACTCCTGGCTATGCATTCAGAAATCGCTCCTGGCTTGGGGGACCATATGGGACGCAAGGGGACTGATCTGAGGTCAGTCCTAGGTGAGCTGCATACAAGGCAAACACCCTACTGATATGCCACTGCTCAGCCCCCTATATTTGTTGTTTCTATGTCTTATAAGAATGTAAAAATCAGTGAATACATACCCATTGAATAGACTAGAATAACAGAGACCAATTACAATTTTAGTTTGAGTGCAGAGTAAAATTAAAATAGGTGTAATGAATGGAATGGTTTTAAAATAATAAATACTGAAGAAATTAGAGGTTTCACAATTCATCTATTTTGCTAAATCATAGTTACTAAATATTGCAGTGTAATATGAGTGTTGCTTCTAGTTAATGAGAGGCAGGATTACCTCAAGGATAAAATTAAACTTCTTATGAAATGTATAAAATAACTTGTATCCATTTTGCTATAAATGTTACATTTTTTTACCAGTGTAACTATATACAATTAACTTAGATGCATTTATGTCATAGAGAATTATGGAAACAGATACACTTTATTAAAAATAGAAAAAGTGGGGACAGAATTCCAAATAATGTTTATCAGGAGAGATAGTAGAACTTATAGGTTTAGATATAATACAGATTCATAAAAATCCCCAAATTTTACACATTATGTACTCCAATCTCCATAAGCAGTTTTTTCTTATAACTGGTACATTTTCATATACTTACTGGCCTGTTGGACTGTATGTTGTCTTTTAGAAAAAGTCTATCTAGTTCCTCTTCCTTTTTAAAATTATAGATTATGGTAATTTATATGAGTTATTTTTAATTTTGATATTAATATTTTATTATATATTAAAAGTATTTTATCACATTATATAGATTGAGTTTGATAATGTGATATTTCTTTTGATATTCAGAAACTTTTAGTTTAATTAGATCCAATCATTGAATTTTGATTTTTGTTTTCCTATTGGCCTTGTGGTTTTAATGTCATAAGCAAAACATTGTTGCAAGGTTAGTTGCCAAGATTTTTTCATATATTTTTTCATAAAAGATTTGCAATTTGGGGTCTTATACATTGTCTTATTTACATCTCTAATCCATTATGAGTTAATGAGTCTTTTTGGGGGGATCGCACCCAGCAGCGCTCAAGGGTTACTCCTGACTCTACACTCAGAATCACTCCTGGCAGGCTCAGGGACCGTATGGGAAGCCGGTATTCAAACCACCCTCCTTCTGCATGCAAGGCAAACATCCTACCCCAATCTATCTCTTTGCTCTTGAGTTAATGAGTCTTACCAAATTCTATCTGAGTTAGTTCAGTTCTTATTAAAATTAAAATTCAATTAATTTTTCCAGGTAATGGGGAAATATTCATTTTAAAAATAAAATCTTTATTTAAGCATCATGATTACAAATATGTTTGTAGTTGGATTTCAATCATAAAAAGAACACCCCCCTTCACCAGTGCGACATTCCTACCATCAATGCCTCCCATCACCTTCCTCCTCCACCCCTACCTGTATTCAAGACAGACATTCTACTTTTTTCACTTATTAACATTGTCATAAATGTTGTTATTGTAGTTATTTAATATTTCTATGAAACCACTAAAGAATGTATGTATAGCTAAAGCTATCTTGAGAAGAACAAAAGTTGAGGCACAACAATTCCTGATTTCAAACTATATTATAAAACAATAGTAATCAAAACAATTTGATACTGGCATAGAAATATACAAATTATTTTAATATACAAATAATATATACATGATATGTAAATAGTCAATAAGAAAGGAAGATTATCTGGTAAATGGTGCTGAAAAGACTAGATAGACACATTGAGCTCTAATGAAACTGAAACTTGACTTGCAATATTACTTTGAATTTCTTTTTAAAAGCTATTTCCTACCACCAAAGTCCTTCATTTATGGCAGGAAGGTTGCACTGGTGAAAAGGGGTGTGCATTTTATGGATGAAACCCAATTATGGACATGTTTGTAACGATGGTGCGATAAAGAAATTATTAAAAACTAATAAAATGGGACCAGTCAGATAGCTGACCTAGAACATACCTCTGTTTGAACCCTGGCATCCCATATAGTTCCCCAAGCTAGGAGCAATTTCTGAACACATAGCCAGGAGTAAACCCTGAGTGTTACCCGGTTTGAACCATAAATCAAAAAACAACAACAAAAAATAATAAAATAACTATTTCACATGTACTTTCCAAGAGTTACTAATACTAAGGATCTAATAAGCAATTCACCGTGTATATTTAAGTCAGAGATCAAGCAATGAAGAATTTCATCCTACATATTTCAATAGAACTTTATCATGGTTATCACAAGATTAGTGTTATATATTTCTATATTTTCTGGTCTATATGTAAATCATGCCAATTTTTTAGAACAGATATTTGCTTTGATTGCATATTGACTATATCTGTCAAACTATATGAGAGTTTGTCAAGTATTTTCAGGTAGAGAAATGGGAAGTCTCTAGCAGAACTATGTTCTCTTGCTGATCCTGTTGACTCAACCCAACCTCTGAATCTGAACTGTTAATTGATTCCTGAAAGTTCTGGTGCCACACTGCCCAGGTCAGCTTCATAACTCATTTCTGACAGGTTTTGGGTTGCTGCTGAACTTCTTGCCTCAGTTTACTCATCCTTATATATAAATTAAAATATAACCTTCATTCTTGAAACAGTATCAAATGGAACTATCTAAGAAAAGTGCAGAACAATCTTATAGAAGGTAGGACACACTCAATTTAATATTGTTTGTTATTTTTTTACATAAATATTAATTTGCAAAGTGGGAGAGGGGTCTTGATCAGAACAACTTTTGTGCCATTCTAAAATAATAATACAACTAAGATTAATTACCATGTTGCCATTGGTATATAGCCATATTCAGGCAGGGATATGACATTCCTTAAATATTTCTATTCCATTATTATCTGAAAGTAGCCTTGTGAAAGCAAGTCATTATTACTGTTTATGGAAACCAAAGAAACAACTCAGTTTTCTTCATTTCCTTTCACTGGGCATTTGATTTCTAGAATAACTAAATCAAATTAGGGAATTTCGGGGCCGGGCGGTGGCTCTGGAGGTAAGGTGCCTGCCTTACCGCGCTAGCCTCGGAGGGACCGCGGTTCGATTCCCCGGTGCCCCATATGGTCCCCCAGGCCAGGGGCGACTTCTGAGCGCATAGCCAGGAGTAACCCCTGAGCGTCACTGAGTGTGGCCCAAAAACCAAAAAAAAAAAAAAATTAGGGAATTTCTTCCCAATAAATTTGTAACAGTATAGTGATGTTTCACAATGATATCACAATGTATTGATTTACTAGGCATTAGTCCTAGAGTTTGAAGTGTTAAAAATAAAATTCTAGCGTGTCTTTTTTTACTGGTATTGTGATTCATGGAAAAATTCCATCAAATTTATGAAATGCATTACCAATAACATAGGAATAGAATTTGCCTGAAGGCAGTGTCTTATAGCTTGAGGTGATATTTCTTGTAAAGGAACACTTGACATTTTTATTTGTCCAGACAAAATAGCAGAGATTATTGGCAAGTATTGGATAGAGGCCAGAAAAACTGATATGTATCCTAAAATCACAGGTTAAGCCAACGACAAAACAAGTCATTAGTTATCCCAAGTATTAATAGTGCCACCATTTAGAAAGACTTCCTTAGAGTTATATGCGTGTAAAACACATATTCTAAATGTGACACAAGATTGATGCTCACGGTTCATTCATAACATTTGCCAAGTGTTGCTCACTAATGCGAGTTCTGGTTTTTTTGGTCTGTGATAGACTGATACACACTGAGATGCCACACTGACAATTCTACTACAGGTGAATGCAAGTTAACATGAACTCTTTATTTATTATAAATAATTCTATATGATAGAAACCTGATCCTCTCAAGCTCCCTTAAACTACTAGATGTTAGGAATTAGGTATTGAGAGTCTGCTGAAGATTGCTGATGTTGAAAATTCAGTGAGTTGATATTAATTACCCAACTTTGTATCAGACATCACATAGTCACTCACTCTCCACCTTCTCTCTTTCTTTTTCAATTTCTGTCATATTGTTGTATAAAAGAAATAGTTCTTTTCCAAAGTGCTTTTATCACTTTGTCTTCTATTTACTAAAAAAGTGAAATTTCCAGATAATATGTCTCCATCCTAGATGTTGGATTCTTTAGATGTGAAACTGTCTTTGGCCTTTGGCCCACCTGGCTCTTCACCTTTGCCCCTGGCATAATCTTAGACAGTGCTCCAGAACCATAATAAATCTTGATGCTGTCTCTATTCCTTGTAAAATGGAGGAGCATTATGCCCTTTGAACCTGCTATTCTGTCTGGTCTGTACATAGTAAGAATCTCTATGATTACCACACTTGATTTTCTTCCCTCCCTTCCTCTCTCCCCTCTACCTACTCTCCTCTCCCTTACCATCCCCTCTGCTTCTCTGTCCCTTCAGCTCTTCTTCCCATCCCTTTACAACTCCTTTCCTTCTCCTCTCATCTCCTCTCCTTTCCGTGCTTTCTCATTTCCTTTCCTTCCCGCCCCTCTCCTCCTCTCCTATTTTCTTGTTTATAAATTTTTATATTTTATATAAATTTTATTGTGGTATATTTGTTTACAATAGTACTAATATTATTATCCTGTATTTTATTTCCATCACCAGGATATCTGGTTGATTTTCTCATACAGTTTTTTTTTCCTGATTGCTCCCAACTTCCTTAAAAGTAGTTAATGAGTTAAAAATGTTTGAAGACAGAATTTTACCAATATTCTCATAAAATTTAGAATGTTTTCCTGTTCTTAAATAACTGCTCTTAGTTCAAAAACTTTAACTTCCACTGGATAATCCATACAAGTTTAGTTTGAATTTACCAAAATGTTTTTACAATCTGAGAAGCTAACATATATTGGTTGCATTTCGAATATTTATTAGTCAGTATTTGCAAACATTTCAGTATAATTAATTAACAGTCTTCCCTTTGCTAATTAAATACATACAGCACACATGATTGATATCATAGAAGACTTCATAGAAGGGGATAGAGGGATGTCACATCTCCCATACTTTAGGACAATCAACATTGACTATGCATATAGATGTATGTGTGTATATATATATATGTATGTTACCAATAAAATATTCATAATAAATATCTGGGAAAACATGAATTTTAAGGTTGTCTAATGAGCTTATAACTTGTAAAGTTTACTGATGGACTGGAATAACTATGAATTCCATGTCTTAAACTCATGTAAGCCTATCAGTATGTTTTAATAGAATTAGAAAATTCTCATAATATTAAATTTATGTCTGCCAAACAGAACAGAGACTTTATGCTAAATGGAGGTCTGGATTTAACTTTGTAACTTGTCATTTGTTTACTTTTTGACTTTGGAGCATATATTTAACCATTTTTGAACTATATTTTCCTATTCTATAACAAAGAAACAATTAGAATTTCCATTTAATATGACATTACTCAAATTTGTTGGGACAAGTATAAAAGAAGCTACTATTCAAAAAAGAAAACAAATCATCTATAAAGTACCTGAGAGAAAAAATAGTTTGTCCCCATTAGGTCCAGTGCTAATGTGAGCATTTTAGTATAGTTTGAAAGATAACAGGTGACTTAGACAAATATTACAGTATTTATGTGAATTTTATGTAGTTACTATAACTTCAAAATATTATTTTCACTAGATTAAGGTAAAAATAGAATTTCTTGGTTGATAAAATTATAAAAATGGGACCGACTATAAGGTTCTCTCTCAAGTGTTACTCAATTTTGCCTACATTATTTTGCATCTTCCTTTATGAATATCTTCTCCAGCTATTAGGTAAAATGACTATTATAGACAAACTCTTCTAGTTTAGAACATACTCTTAATTCCATTTCAACAGTCTACATAAATAAGGATTCTGATTCACTCAGCTCAGACCATATGATCTTCCAGATTTTCTCTGAGGTTAGAAACAAACACTTCAAATATAGACCACCATTTCCCCCCATTGCTGTTATTTGTGGCACTGTAGTTGACAACTCTTTATAGGGAGGTTAGAATAGGAAAGTATAAGTTTCCTAAAGAAAAAGTAGGTTGGGTACCAGAAAGATAGTTGGGTACTTGCCTTATATGCAGCTGATCCTGGTTTGCTCCCTGGTGACACATATAGTCTGTCCTCTCACCAAACACCACCAAATATTTTATCTTAGTGTAAAGCCAAGAGTTATTTATGACTGCCACAGATTATAGTCACAAAAGAATGATACAACAGCAGCAACAAAAACAGCATAAGAAAGAATGGTGCTTTTACTAGAAATGGGAGAATTAAATCTTTATCCTAATTTTATGAGACAAAAAACTGAGATAATTAATTTTTGTTTATTGAGGAATTTGTTTATGAAAAGTTTTACTTTTTATGAAAAAACTTTTCATAAATATGAAAGTGAGCAGGTAGAAGAGAACTAGATAGGGGAAAGGATTGGGATGAAACCTCCGTGACTAGTAAATAAGGATTTGGAGGAGGAATAATACATGAGTTTACTTGAAAATGAAGACTAAGATGAGAAAATCTAGTAGCAAAGCAAGCAAGAAAAAGTAAAATGAAATATGTGCCATTAAGTAACACTTAAAGAGCAAAGAAAAAAGTCAAAAAAGTCAAGGTTTAGTATTTTTTGCTTTATGCAAATTATTGCATTGCTGAATTTAGTGAGAAATCCCACATGAGAAAATTCTGGCAAGGATGGCATCTTTGAATACAATCAACTTGGAAAATTATGAGAAAAGAACCCCATGGACTGAATAGACAAAGAAGTAAATTTTTACTTCAGGTTGTATAATTTTTACTTCCATAAATTTTTATAGACTTTTAAAAATTAAAGTAGCATTACATTTTATAATTCCATGTAGCATCACTGAAAGAAAATTTTCATATATAAATAGATTAATATTGATACTAATTCTAATTAGTGATAATACATTTTGTGTACATATATACATATACAAAAATATAAATATATATATTTGGAACCACACCTTGCAGTGTTTAGAAAACCATATGAGATGCCAGGGATGGAAACAGTTACATTCAATGCAAGTGACCTACCTGCTCTATTCTCTTCAACGAGAGAGACAGACAGACACACACACACACACACACACACACACACACACACACACACACAGAGAGAGAGAGAGAGAGAGAGAGCTTTATATTCCATATTGGCCAATAGATTTATTTGTTTGTTTTTTGGGCCACAACCCATGACATTCAAGTTTACTCCTTGCTATGCGCTCAAAAATTACTCCTGTCTTGGGGGGCCATATGGGACACCACGGTCCATCCTAGGTCAGCCGTGTTCAAGGCAAACACCCTACCACTGTGCCACCGCACCGGTCTTTGTCCTAACTCTATCATTCAACATGTTTTTATAACTTGCAGATTAAATTAATGCTTTCCATTCTAATGATATTGAATTGTAAGAGTTTTCATTCCTTTGGGGGTAAGGTGTATGGATTACTCTTTCTTATACACACTCTAAACCAAAAAATTACTTTTTATAAACAGCAATCATTTTCACCTATTCATTTATCATGTGAATGCTTGTTGAGGATGTGTGTTATACCTAGGAACTCTGACCTAAATGTTCTTGTGATGTTCACTAGAATTAAGAAGATTATTGGGGGAGGGAGGGATGGCGGGAGGAAGGAAAGAAAAAAGTTGATCAACTCAGACATCACATCTAATGTGAGAAACATAATAAACCTACCAACATTTCCATAACATCATACTCTGTCCATAATTACATACTGTGATGTTGTAGACGAAATGGATGGAAAGTTGAGACGGACTTAAATTGGGTTGAAGATAAATAACTTTTTGTTTTTTTTATGTTTTGTTTTGTTTTGGGACCACACCCGAAAACGCTCATGGTGTGCTCCTGAGGGCTATGCGCTCAAAAATAGCTCCTGGCTTGGGGGACCATATGAGACGCAGGGGGATCTAACCCCAGTCCTAAACTAGCGCCTGCAAGGCAGACATTTTACGCCAACCCCTGAGGATAAGTAAGTAAAGCTTTTCTGAAAAGTGATCTTTAGCAGAGCTCTTAAGACTAAGACCACTTAAACTGATAAAAATAAGAAAGGGCACCAGCCAGGAACTAAACTGAAAAATGTTTGTTTGTGTGTGTGTTTTTTAATATCCTTTTCCTCACTTCATTCAAGCACATTTTTAGTAAGTCCAGCAAGAGCCCTGTCAGACTTTTAAACCAAAAAAAAAAAAAAAAAGACTTTTAAAACTTCTTCATCCCTCCCCCCAAGTCTACCCATCTAGCTGTGTGTGTAACCTGATGGGATTGAGTTTGGTCTATAAAGAGCGCTACATTGAAACACATTCTTCATTTTTTTCTTGACCTCATCAACCCAGTTTTTGCTTGTCCCAGGAGCAGTTGGTCTTCCACATTCTATTACATCCCCCTCTAATCCCCAGAGCTAAATCAAATGCCTGTGTTATATACCTCCACATAATGTCTGTTGGAAAGTTCTAGGCTCTAATAACCTCGTCCTGCTTTAATTGTGTCCCCTCCCCTGGGTTGTTAGTTGCCTTTCACAGCCACTATCTTTGTCTATTCTGGGTCACCTTATTGCATGTTCATTTCTCTGGTATCGGTTTAGCCAATTTCTTATATTCAATTTTCATCTTTAAGATAAAAGGTGGAGTAACTCTTTTTCATGACTGGTACTGACTGAAGTGTGAATGGTTTAATTCGACTCTTTCTCAAATCTGCCACCTCTTAATGAGAAACCTCTTTGGAGTCCATCCAAGGCCAAATGTCAGAATGAAAAAGGGAAATCACAAGCAAGCCATGATTGTCAAGCTTGCAAACACATTACTCTCCAGAGCTTGCATCATATGCCCGTTCCCAATTTCTACCACACAATATCTTTTCCAAGGTTAGCAGAATTATAAAAACATCAATTTGACCATTATTGGCTTTTCAACTGGAATACCCTGAAAATCTTTCAGCAACTGCAGTAAATTAAATCTGGCTACCTAACTCACAGACTGGCAGGCTCCTACATCATTGATGGAGAAGACAGAAAGAAGCACTTCTTCCAGCTGTTTCTGTAAATTGATGAACATTGTGCTCGAAACCATTAGCAGGTGGAGAATTTGAAGGGCGGGTAGATTGCAGTGCCTCTGTTAAAAATGCATAAGTACTTTGTGAGTTTGCTAAGTCATGTTTCACTCAGCTTTGTTTGAATTTTTCATAGGGAGAAGCATTCTATAGTCTATTCCCTTGACTCTTTTTTGAACAAGAAAGACTCCATCATTAGGGCTCCCATGAAATGGTCCACATCTATTCAGCCCATTTCCTTCATTGGTACTCAGTTTTCTCAGGATGCAAAAATACTGAGAGATTTAGAATTTGAGGACTTGATGCAATTGAGATTTCTGCTTTTCCTACTTAATCCAAATTAAATTACACTCCCATTTTTGAATTGTACTTTTTCATGTGTTTCCAGTTATTTTTATTTTGAAAGAAATTTATTTGTGAAATTCTAAGCACTGCAAGATAAAGAAACCTTCTTTAGAAAAACTGTCATTTGGTCACACATTCTGTAAGGCACAGCCCACAGCTATAGTTACTCACTATAGTTACTCAAATCAAACATCCCTAAAGAAGCAATATTCATTTTCCTAATTTGTACATTTGAATCACTGGTATGTTTTACAACATGGTACTCCAGCCAAACCTAAAACTTGGTTGTATGGTATAATGGAACCTTTCATTGATTTATTCATCAAATATTTATTAAGCTGCTATTATGTTTCAGGAGCCAAAAGTGATATACCAACTACCGACAAATTCAACATTATTTTTCTTATCAGGCTTGTGTTTTTTAAAATAATGTTGAGGGGGCTGGAGAAATAGTTCAGTGGGTAGGGCATTTAACATTTACATGGTTCTGGGGATCAGAGTGGTAGCACAATGGTAGAGAGTTACCTTGCATGCGGCTGGCCTAGGACGGATATTGGTTTGATCCCCAGCATCCCATATGATCCCTCAAGTCAGGAGTGATTTCTGAGTGCATAGCCAAGAGTAATGCCTGAGCACCACCAGATGTGGTCCAAAATCCAAAACAAACAAACCAACAAACAAAAACATTTACATGGTTCTTTGCCTGGCATAGGTTTCAAACCTGACACCCTATATGATACCCTCAAGTTCTACTGGGAGTGATCCCTGAGTTGAGAACCAGGAGTAAATCCTGAACACTACTTGATACAGCCCTCAAATAACATCAGTAACTATGTACTTAGTTGTTGTTATTATATATGTGTGTATATATAATTCTTGTGTAATCTTTGGATTATAGTAATCTTTGGATGTAGTTCAGTAGTAAAGCTCATGCCTCACTTGTGAATTTGATCTCTGACACGCAAAATAAATATGAAAAAATATCAAGAAAATAAGCCAGTAGGTAGGATGTTTGCCTTTCAGACTGACATCCTAAATTCAAGTTCCACCACACCAGATGCTTCCCCAAGTCTTGACAAAAATGATCTGTGACCATAAAGCTATGAGTAAGCTCTGAGCACTGTTGGATGTAGCCCAGAAACAAAAACAAAAGGAAAAGAAGAATAAAATAAGCAAATAAAAATAATATTAGGCTTTGGCCAGTAACTAGCTAGCAATGACTCAACAATGTAGGCATTTTTTTCTAATATCAATTATTCAAACTTTCCTTGAAAAAAGATTTACCCCCAATCTGGTTAATTAATTCCTTTGTTTTGGGGGTCACATCCATTTGATGCTCAGGGGTTACTCCTGGCTGAGAGCTCAGAAATTGCCCCTCTCTTGCGGGGGCCACCTGGGGGATTGAATCGCGGTCCTTCCTTGGCTAGTGCTTGCAAGGCAGACACCTTCCCTCTAGCACCACCTCACTGTTCCCCTGACTAATTAATTCTAACCCATTTTTATCTCAAATGGAGAGAAATCTTTCAGCAACTATTGAAATATCAGCAAATTTTCAAAAGTAGGTTGCAATCTAAAATATTTATGTCTTTATGAAGATTTTTTGTATCCATGGAGTATTCAAGTACCCCAAACCTTTCTCATTGTGTAGTACTGAGAAAGCAGCTTGAGTAGCAGTACTGAAGGTAGGTGGAATCAGAGACCACATGCTTGTGTGTTCTGGTTTCTGTACTCTGCTATGCTCAAGTTTTGTGTGGTTTTGACCAGGGGGAGTGGGTAGTCAGACAGAAACTACTGAAGGAGAAACAGCTGCTTGTCTTCTTTTGTTTGATGTTTTCAGATTTTGAAATGTGTCTTCATATAACACCTCTACTTTAGCTGTATTTACACCATCTTCTTTCTTGATTTCAACATATACTATAGACTTTATTTGTTTTATTTTATTTTTAGGTACAAGATTTGGATTACTTAGAATGATGGAAGGAGAAGAAAGGAATATGTATTCAAAAGAGAAAGGGAGCTTGAAAGAGCAAGGAAATGAACAAAGTGACTTAGAGATAAGCAAACAAGATACATGTTCAAGGGAAAATATGAGCCTGAGACAGCAAGCCATAAAATATAGATTTTAAAAACAATCATGTGGATTATTTTGCAAAACTAGGAAACTATTCAGATTGTTCTCATTATGTATTGAAACGTATGATAGTATATTAGTCTCTCCTATAATTAAGTTCCTCAATTTTCCTTAAGTAGGTATAGTGCCCCAAAGAAGTGGAAAGTAACACCTGAGGATACCTGAAGATATTTGAATTTGTGGACACCTCAGCAACCTCTGTGTGGGGTCCTTGACATGAACAGATAGTAGAGGACTGAAAGTTCTATTTCACAAGATTACATAGACCTTCATTTTTCTCTGATATTATCTAAATACCTTCCAGGAAAAGTTTAGTTTCTTTTCTAAGACCATTGAATGGACGATTTTACCTGGGATAAGGTAACTTTGTGGCATAAAACAAAAAGATTGCATTCCTATAGGCCTCATAGGGTTATGGACAAAATATATTGTGTCTGGGCTGGAGAGATAGCATGGAGGTAAGGTGTTTGCCTTGCATGCAGTAGGAAGGTGGTTTGAATCCTGGCATCCCATATGGTCCCCCGAGCCTGCCAGGAGTGATTTCTGAGTCTAGAGTCAGGAGTAACTCCTGAGCGTTGCTGGGTGTGACCCCAATACAAACAAACAAACAAGCCAAAAGAACAAAAACAAACAAACAAAAAACTATACTGTGCTCTTACTTTGAGTTTATAAACAGAGTTTTCCCAGATGCTTTGCCTGTCTTTTTTTCTATAAGGCTCAGTCAAGTTTCTGAGGTTTTCTCAAAAAGGACCAAACTCCATCTGCTTTGTGCTAATATGATTATTTTTCTTTGATCCAAGTTATTTACCATGGAGTCATAGGGGTTATTTGGCCAGCATTGAAGAGGCAGAGGTTGCTTCTACCTTTAGAAGAAGGAAAAAGTCTCATCAAGTCATACTCTCAGACAAAACCATTTTTTCTTGCTGATATTTTTGGGCACCAGCTGGTACATGGACAACATTTCCTCTATTACATGGAAGATATTTAGTTGCAATTGTCTGGTATAATGAGGACAAGGTTTCTGTGGTGATTCCTTTTGACTAATTGGATTTGTGCATTTAATTTAATGAGTACATAAATGTAATGTTTCCTCAGTTACATTTTAAGAACTGGTTTGAAAGAGGAAGGCTACATTAAGGTTGTTTCAGAATTGTGATTTACAGAAACTTGTTTTTAAATTATGCTAGAAAAACATGTTAGCTGCTAGAAATATTTATATCGCTAATGTATGAGAAGGGAAGGCATTGCACATAACAGTCCTAACTTTCCTACTCATTCTAGACCACCTCTACTTAGACTATGTAAAAAATGGGAACACAAAGTGTAATCTTGTTATATGACTCATCATTTATAAGTATAATAAATAGAACAAATAAAACCAGGATATCCTTAAATACATATAAATCTATCACAGTATACTAATCCTCATAATTAGGGCATAAAGAAAATTCCTGTCAACACCATTTTATGGCCTTAGTGTAATGAAGGATAATACTACCAACTTCATTTTTCCAAGAAAACAGTTTATAGGCAAGAAGGCTGGGAACATTGAATGAAACTCAGGACAATGCTTTGTGCCATGATTGTAGTTTGTGTAGTTTAAACAGCCACCAAGAGTTCATCTTATGAAACTTAATACTGTTTCTAAATAGTGAAATGAAATGTTGAGAGTAAATAACACTCTGGAGCATAGGGAGAGTCAGGGTCACCTGACTTCAATAGAATTTAGTGTATTATTTAACCAAAAAGATCCCACTAACAAGACTAGCTTTATGTGTAGCTTCAAGATGTTAAAGCTATTCTTAGGAGATGACATCTTACTGTTTTTACACTGTGCCTTGAGCAATTGACTGGGATGAGTATTTTACTATGCCCATCTCAGAGAATGTATTGTCTGGCAGCTAAGATGGATGACTAAGGTTAAATAAAGAAAATAATTTAAGTGAGGAAGTTTAAAAGCAAGTAATTTCACTTACATATGAGATATAAATAATAATGCAAGTGAACTGGCAATAAGAATAGAAACAGGGCTGGAGAGATAACATGGAGATAGGGAGTTTGCCTTGCATGCAGAAAGATGGTGGTTTGAAGCATCCCATACAGTCCCTCCAGCCTGCCAGGAACAATTTCTGAGCATAGAGCCAGGAGTAACCCCTGAGCACTGCCAGGTGTGAAGCAAAAACCAAAAAAAAAAAAAAAAAAAAGAATAGAAAGATTTCCTTGGCTTAGTGAGGATGAATGTAGTACCTTAGGAGAGGGGCTGGGGTGGGTAAGAGAAAACACTCTACTGAGGGCAGGATAGTAGGATAGTTGATTATGGGGAAAGTAATTCTTATACATATTATACAAGCTTGACTCTGAGATCCCTGAATATTGATAGTGTTGGTAACCAATAAAAAATAAAAAAAAATCATAGCAAAATGTGATCTGTGCAGTAAAAGACACCCTTAATACAAAAATTGATGATTTAGGGAAAGAATCACAAATATTCCTGAGGCAAAGTAAATAAGGGATCCAAAAGTTAATTTTTACACACTCATTTGAAAAAGAAGCTGTAAATTTGGAGTCTTGTGGGCTTAAGGAAAATGACTATTGACTTGGGTTTTAGCACCTGGGGAGTCTGTATGCAAAAACCTCTTAGAAATTCTATATATTTACCATATATTCCTCAAACTCACAAGGTCTTCATTTCTTGTATGGAAACTAGACATGGAGTTGTTGAATTTGTTGGATTGTCATAAGGATCAAAGTTGATGGGAATTGGCCCAAGGAAGTTTTCTCAAACCCCAATAGCCACTCTATGCTCTAAACACCTATGTTGTACCTGACTGATCTATGTGGAGCTTTGGATTATCACCAATCCACACTAGGCTATAAGAAAAATATGTTCCTTATAGATGAGGAAACCAAACCTTTGAGAACCTAAGGGGTCTATCACAATAACGGGAGTACTAAACAATATTTCTGAGTGTTCTTATCCAGGGTCATCTGATTCCAATGATCAGGGGCTTGTGAATTACTGAATGTAATTATTATTAATAAACTTTAATTACAATATTTTTATTACTCTCAGTGCAATTGACTTCTGGCTCCTGTTATTATAGCCAATTTATTATATACCACATCATTTATTACAGAAGTGTGGTTGGGGTTGGGAATGCTTGTGTGTGTACGAGAGAGATGTATATAGGGAGAAAGAGAAAGAGAGTGGAGAGAGAGAGAGAGAGAGAGAGAGAGAGAGAGGGAGAGAGAGAGATTAGGTGTCATACTTCTCCATACTAGCCTGGAGAACACTAATCTCTTGGTTCTTTGCTTTCTTGCAGGTGAGCCTTCTAGGTGGTCCTCTTCACACTGTGACTGCTGTTGCAAGAATGGCAAGGGTGACAAAGAGGGGGAGAGTGGTACGTCTTGCAATGACCTCTCCACTTCTAGCTGCGACAGCCAGTCGGAGGCCAGCTCTCCCCAGGAGACGGTCATCTGTGGTCCCGTGACCCGCCAGACCAACATCCAGACTCTCGATCGCCCCATCAAGAAGGGCCCTGTCCAGCTGATCCAACAGTCCGAGATGCGACGGAAAAGTGATCTGCTTCGAACTCTGACTTCTGGCTCCAGGGAGTCCAACATGAGCAGCAAAAAAAAAGCAGTTAAAGAAAAGCTCTCGATTGAGGAGGAGCTGGAGAAATGCATCCAGGATTTCCTTAAGATCAAAATCCCAGATCGTTTCCCCGAGAGAAAACACCCTTGGCAGTCTGAACTTTTACGGAAGTATCATCTATAGGGGAGGTCAGTGGGGTGGGAGAGGAGATAAATTATGTCACAATGTTGGAATAAACCTAAAAGAAATTCATATCTGAAAACAAAATAAAAAAAAACAAAAGCAACAAAAGCCAACAACAAATAACAACAGTCCACATTTGTTAGAACACAATAGCTCATTGATTAACTACTGCCTATTTACCTACTTCACCTTAACATGAGAATCCACAGGGTAGAATTTTCCAGATGTGGAAGTATAAGAAAATATTTATTGTGATATGTTTATTATCTGAGTCCCATTTGCTGAGTATCTTAACGATAATAAGAACCAGCTACATATGAGTAGCTGAGAGGCCTTGGGAGTTACTTATCCCAAACTGGGTTTTATTTCCTCTCATTTTCTACCTCCTTCCTTTGAACAACAATGTGGTAGAAAGAGATCTGGCCCAATGAAACAATTCTGTATTTTTAATGTTTTCTTTTCCCTTTTGTTTATAGGATATCAGGGGGAAAGTGGCAGATTTATATGACTTTTCACTCAAATCTATTATGTGCCAGTTTATATGGATTAGTCTATATTCCTGAGTATTTGTGCATCAGAAGCACAACAAAGTATGTATATATACACAGAGGACACAGACACTGGGCCCAGACCCCTGAGGGGAGGCATTCTGGTTCTCTAGGCCCCTACTTAAGCACTTCAGACCAAGGAGCCTAAGACCATTTCTTAAAACCCTTCTGGGGAGATTTCCCAGTCTCTCAGTAACCTTTGCTCATTTCAAAACAAACCCTTACCACCTCCATCATCTTCCTTGTTTCAAAACAAACACCCCCCACTCAGTCCTTCCATTTTAGTGCATTTAAACAATGTTTGCTTTTAAATGACAGCCATTTGTATCCCTGAATAATGTCCATTCAGTCAACCCCCAAGCTAATTTCTTTTCCTTATTTCAATGTTTTCCGAGTTCTTACTGCCTTTTATGGTTGTTGCCTTTCTGCATAGTCCACATTAAGTCTTCTGTGTAGTCACAGAACTAGAAGCACACACCATATACTTGAATAAGGGTTCAGCCCTTATTGTTTGTTTGTTAGAAATGGAATTACATTCTAAACACTGCTTGGTCATTTTTCATATTCTTTGAATACTACAGTGCTCCATCATTGCTTTTCTATAACACGTTTTGTTTGTCTTTGGGATGCTGAGATTTGGCTGTGTCTATGCTAGAACTTGACTCTCATATCTGTGATGTCTGTGAGACGCCAATACAATTACTGGAGTTCTGAAGTTAAGGTTTGGGCTTGCTCTGATACTTTTATTGATTACATCTTTGACCTGTATAGACACAGGCAAAATGAAACTGTTAATAAGCATTCATCCATGTGACTCTGTATTCTATTCATGTATCAGTAGATCTTTCTAGACTCGTGACATATGACAATTAAACAATCAAGTTTTACTTTAAGCTTTCTTAATGCATTTTGGTGGAAACAGAAAATCTAATTTGTCAATTATTAATTGTGTGCCAAGCATTCATAATTTTTAAAAATTGTGTGTATGTGTATATGTATCAGAGGTAATAAAGGCACTGGATTATAACTGCAGGAGGGAAACTAATGACCAATTGCTTCTTTTTGAAATTTTTATTGATATACATTTATTATGTAAGAGGTTCTGTCTTGATTTCTGTTATTAGTGCCCTACAGTAAATGGATATATTTCTAGAACTTTCTAATTTATTTCTCTTCACAGAGTGACAGTCTTATCTATTTTTTTCTTGTCCTGATAGTCCTAATCAAGTTTAGAACTTTATTTTGGTGAAAAAGAAAGGTCACTTGTAGAACTGCATTGCAACAGAATGGCACTTATCAATTTAACTGATATTATTTCTGTTTTATTACTCACTAGGCATTTGCTCTAAACTATGGAATAGCTTTCTAATGTATACCAATTATTTTCTATGTATTGTAACATGACAACCAAATGATATTTTTTCTAATAATAGAAGAACCTTACAAAGAATTGCAAAATTTGTAGGAGTAAAAAAAGTTGAATTCAGTTAAATATTTTTTGTGGTACTACTGGAAGAGCTGCCAAAGAATTGCTGTCTAAGTTGGCCAAAATTTTAATTTTCTTAAATTTCAGACTTGATTATAATGAAATTAAGATACTCAATGTCAACTGAAACACTAGTAAGATGTTGTAAATTCACTACTTCTCACACTTTAAATAGAAAATTAAGCAATGCAATAAACAAAAAAAATGTTCATGTCATAAATTCTCTGACCTGAGACATGATATGAATCCTTTTTTAAGCATTCCTATAATACTAGTTAACAAAACAAGTATTACAAAATTTTTATTGACTTTTTAAAATTTTTGAGCCATCTCTAAATGTATACCCCAAATAATCCAAATATCTTAAACTATATTAAATTCATTTCTTGGGGTACAAGTACAGAAAGATGAATGAAATGCTCTGATGAAACACCAGCAAAAGGGAAATATCAGACAAACATGAATGAAGTTATCAACTAATATTCTATGGTCTGAATAAAATACTGGAAATGAATTCTGGAGAAGTGAGTTATAATATTAAAAGCTTTAATATTCCTGGTATTCACTACGAGTTAGACCTGTTTTCACAAACTTGCAGGTCTTTATTTCAGTTCTGGAAAGAACACAAAATATGTTTATTTTATATCATTGGTGATGACATAGATCCTAAGTTGTTGATATAAAGAAACTAGAAGCCTTAGATAGGTCAAATGACTAAGGGATTCTATATATGGAGTCCAATTTAGGTTGCCTCCTGGGATAATATCCTGCAATGGGAACATCAAGTGCGCTTTAGGAAGCCATTTCCTATAAAAAATGCAAGTGTCCTGAAGTCAGAAATTTCTTCTACCCACTATACAATGGGAGTGATCTGTATTCAGCAGAACAAAAGAAAAATTAAAAGGTTAGATCACTGTAGTAGAGTAACATTCCTCTCACTACTAAGGGGAAAAAATGCAACAAGATGTGTTCATAAAGCAACAAGGTAACATGACTTCTAAAATATACAGTTAAATTATTGTTTATGATGATAGGCAAAGTTATCAGAGTTGATATACATGCATGGTAAATTAAAATAAAAGGGAAGCAATGCACAAGATTTAAGAGTTCCCTTTGCTCTTTTTTATAGTTTTTTTTTTTTTCTTAAACAATTCCTTTAGGAAGATGGCGCATTTCTTTAAGGCACCTCTAGGAAGTAACACTTTCCAACTGGCTTTGCCTGATCCAAAGGCATAGATGTGTGCTGCTCCTTCTGAGTTTGGGCGATTTCCCTTGTTTCTGCTTCTGGATAAATTTTGCTTCCTTAGGTTTTAAAATTCTCTCTGATGATTCTTTTTCTGTGCCAAGAAAAACATGTTCTAGTGAAGAAAAAAGGCATATCTGGTGTCTTACAAAATTACTTGACACTAACTTCCATAACGAAATCCAAATTTTAATTTTCATGCATGTTCTTTTCTGCTACAAATTTAAGCTTTCAACCTGGTATTTATTGCAGTGGATCAAACATGTCACTTTTTAAGCCTAGCATTTTTTATCATTAGATGCTGTGCTATGGAATTTGACTAACCATGGTGTTCTAGATGAGCTTAACTAGAGTTAATAAACCCATTCTGTGAACTTTCTGGGAAGAAATTCGTGTCTCTTGTACTTAGCATAGCAAAAATTTTTACAAAGGAAACATGAATAGCATTTCCCTTTATTCCTTTCTACCTAGTACTACTAATTTGTTTGAAATAAAAAAATTTTTACAATCCTCATACTATATGACAGGTATAGATTTATTTTTCTTTTCAATATCCTGGTATTGTTGGCATCTTGCATTCTTGAAGTCCTGCAGTTTCAATTTACTTATTTTTGTCTTTTATTCTCAAAATAGCACAATAGTAAAAGCTTCAGAGGGAATAGTTTGTATTCTAAGTTAAAATGAAATTAGATGCCATTTTTATGGGACTATGCAATGATTAATATCAATAGAAAAATTAGACCAAATGACTTCTGCTGGTATAGACTTGATTTATATTTCTTTCATTTTCTACTTTTAGAAGAAATGAGTATTGTTCTCCATTCTGATGAAAGAAAAGTTTTAAACCTTAATAATCACAGAGTTGTGATACAACCACTAAACTCATTTGTTTTCAAATGTCTATTTTTTTCATCTTGTCATATATTTCCAATAGATTCTATTCCAGAGACTTTCACTGCAACAAGTCTGTCAATATTGAGCATGCACAAAAAAGCACTTGTCTCTCCTGTAAAAATTTTGATTCCTCACTGCTGATGTGGCCTCAGTACCTCCAGAGCACCAGAAACAACACCACTGCTGTGTTGGATATTCAAGCTTGATGGAAAGTAGCCCCAATAAATAACTGCATGAATGAATAAATAACTGGGTGAAGACATCCTTTCCAAAAATCACTACAGAAAACTGCAAATTGTCAAATAATTCTGCATTTGTTTGTTTGTTTGTTTTTTTGAGGGGGCTGGGTCACACCCAGTGACACTCAAGGGTTCCTCCTGGCTATGTGCTCAGAGGTAGCTCCTGGCTCAGAGCACCTGATGGAACACCAGAAGATCTAATCGTGCTCCATCCTAGGTCAGCCGCATGCAAGGCAAATCCCTACCACTGTGCGACCACTCAGTCCCCATGCATTTGATGGTTTCAATGCACAATAGTTACAAAGGTTTGATTTGTGGACTTTAATTTTAGAAATCTAGTTCCCCTATGCATATAGGTCATTACTCTCACTTTCTGGTGGCACTTGTCACTTTCTTCCCACTACCAATGAACTAAGTGTGCATTAATCATTATCTTAAAAGATCCAAAGAAAATATCTCAAAGCTCTTTCACCTGCCCATCAATCATAACTCATCTCTATTTAATACATTTATTCCTTTTACAAACTGAAAATTTTCATCAATATAGTATTATACTGTGTAGATGGGAATACATCTTTGAGTGAGAAGCATCTTACTGATATCCAGCAATGAATACAAGTGTTTTTCTTTCTGAAAGATACTTTTTCATTTCCAGTTTCTTATGTAATTAAAGTCAGAAGAACTTGAAAATGAACATAATTTAATGATTTGTTGGACTCCAAATTTGATTTTGACTGAACATACAAGCAAAGCCAAATACATATGGAATAATGACTGATTTAACCAAATTTACCAATATTGCCCTGATATACTGAACTATTTAATTTTTTTTTCAGTTGGAAGATAAGAAAAGAGAGATTACTAAAAATAAACAATGTGAACTGTTTAATTTTTACAATATGACTTAGTGCATGGCATCCTTGGTAAAGACTCTAGACTTTAATATTAGCTAAAAACTTTAGATAAAACTCATGAAAGGTTAAGAAAATTGAAAGAAATGAGTGAATTCAAAATAGCAATCATATTCCATAAGCATGACTTAAAATTCTGTTTTTTTCCTCACCATTTTGTCAGAGGATTTGGTCATACCATGTTTATTCATTCATCTATGGAAAATGGATGGCTTAATAATTGAATTCAGTCAGAGCTGTTCATGTACTGGCAATAGAGAGGTTTCAGGCCATCACATTCTTCCAGAATAGAGAAAAAGTGTCATTATTATATGTCAGAGAATTAGTAAAATTTTAAATTTAAGGTCAACAGGAAGTGAAGAGGGGTTCATAAAGCTAATGAACTTTCTTCACTAATTAAGGTTATTTGTCTAAGACTTTAAAAATCCTTTAAATTAAAAAAAAAAAAAAGGTAGGTTGGAGTGGGACAGGACAGACACGTGTTCTATCCCTGGCATCCCATATGGTCCACCAGAACCAGATCTGATTTTTGAGTGCAGAGCCAGAAGTAACTCCTGAGTGCAGTTGGGTGTGAGCTCCACCAAAAACAAACAAATAAACAAACAAACAAAAATCCCTTAAATTTGCCATTTTCCCCCTTTCTTTTCACTGCTGCAATCAATGACAGGGATTTTGCATTTGATTGAAGTGCTTGCACCTCAAAATAAATTTACTACATTTTTCTTAAAAGTGTTAAATGGGATAAGTTTTACCCTCCCCTTTCTTCTTCCTAAGTGGGGTCTCTTTGTTCCCTATCAGGAGTGATTCCTAAGCACACATTCAAAAGTGAGCACTGAGCATTTCTAAATGTAACACAAAAATAAAAGAAAGAAGCTAAATAGGGGTATGAGAGATAGTATGGTTGTTAATATACTTGCCATGCTGCTTATCAGGGTTTGACACCTGACATCCTGTATTGTCCACTAATTAACCCTTGAGAAAAAAACTAGAAATAAGTTTTAAAAGTGCCATGTGTCTTCTCCTACCACACACACACACACAAACACACACAAATCAAATGAAAAATGTGTTGTGGGTTGGAGTGATAGCACAGGGGGTAAGGCATTTATGTTGCATGTAGCTGACCTGGGTTTGATCCCTGGCATCCCATATGATCCCTTGTGTCCACCAGGAGGGATTCCTGAGTGCATATTCAGGAGTTACTATAGTGTGGTTCAAAAACAACAACAAAAATAAAAATTTTCTGTGACCCAACAACTATCAAGAGGTTTGTCTAAGGACAGAGGAGTGGTAGTGATTTTCTGTTAATCAGACACCTTAAAGTCATTCAACATGCCAACCAGATGATTTAGTAAGTCTCTTCTGTCCAGCATCCTAGTCCATCTTGATATTTCATTCTTAGAATTGGCCTTTTGTTAATTTACCTGCATTTGCACCAAAAAATCAACATAACTTCAAACTCTCTTCTTGCTGATGTTAGCTTCATAAGTGAAAGCACGTTTAATGATCAACAAAGTAGCGGAGAAGAGTTTTTCCACTAGACCACTGTATGGATATAGTGTGAATAGTATATACAGACACATGTGCTAGTTTCAGGTTGCTTTTGAGATGGGTAGCTGTGTATATGACAATATCCCAAAGCTTAGAGTAGGTTATTGGCGATACAATTCAATTGATTTTAGTTTTTAGTTTTGCACCATAGTTTATCTTTATTGTGTGTGCCATTCCTGAGAATGTTGAGTAAACCTTGCCTCCTTATGTAAAATTCAAAACTGCAGATTTTTTAATAAAATAGAAATTAACTTGCTTGCTTTCATGTAGTCAATAGCAACACCTTTCTTTTTTTTTTTTTTTTTTTTTTTTTTTTTTTTTTTTTTTTTTTTTTTTTTTTTTTTTTTTTTTTTTTTTTTTTTTTTTTTTTTTTTTTTTTTTTTTTTTTTTTTTTTTTTTTTTTTTTTTTTTTGGTTTTTTGGTTTTTTGGGCTACTCCCGGCAGTGCTCAGGGGTTACTCCTGGATATCTGCTCAGAAATCACTCCTGAACCAACCACCTTAGGTTCTGGTAGGCTGCTTGCAAGGCAAACACCGCTGTGCTATCTCTCCGGGCCCCAGCAACACCTTTCTTAAAAAAAAAGAGAGAAAAATGAAGCAGAAAAAGAAACAAGAAAAAGAATGCCTTAAATGAAAATATATTTAGTATTTTCATTGTTATTAGTTGTCACCAGGGGTCAAATAGTTTGTCTGTGAGAGAGAAAAATTTCAGGAGACACTTTTCTCTAATTTATGACCCATATGGATTAAAAACAGTGGTTTTCATATAGGAGAAATTTTGAGTCCCAAAAATAGTTTTGAGAATGCCAAAAAAACTAATCTTACGTCATCGTGACTTAAGTAGTATCATTGACATCTGATGAGAAGAGGCTCAGGTAACTTTTAAACACCACAGAAAGTATAGAACAGATCCCTCTCAAAATTGTATCTGACTGCAATATGAGATGCTTTGAGTTTGAAAAACTATGAGATACAACTTGACTTAATTTTTCAAAGGCATCAGGGCCATGTGCAGTAAAGCATTTCAAATACATTGAATAAAACTTACCAAAAAAAAAAATAAGCATCACGTATCTGTATGGTTTTTTTTAAAAAGTAGGTACAATTATCCATTTCTAGAATCATGAGTGCCAAGATTAAAGGAGAAAGAGAGAGAGAGAGAGAGAGAGAGAGAGAGAGAGAGAGAGAGAGAGAGAGAGAGAGAGCATGTTGAGCATGTTTTCCATCATGATTTTCTTTTGGGGAAAAACTGTGATCTGAATATCTGTCTTCTACTTTCTTCTCTTTGTGCCTCAGAAAATGATAGTTTATTAAGGGTATTATATGCATCAATCTTATAATAATTAAATCATGTTGTTATTAAGTACTTTGCTAATATTTTCAGGCAATATGACCCTATTGAAATGTTTTATAAACTGATCCAAAGTAGATAAGGGCTCTCAGAAATGAAACAAGGAAGGAAGAACAACATATTAGAACTTTAAATGGCTTCAGCATCTTTAGTTGATAAATGTGCACTTTTACTTTTAAATTTAATTTGCTCTCATTGAAGATGAAACTTAGATCTTGGAAAATATGATTCTCAAATTCATATAGGTATGGTCCTCATGCTCTTGCTCTCAACGTTATGACAATTTTAAGCACAAGGCCTGGATTCTGAGTTTTACTTAATTTGCATAGATTATCTTTATTAGATCATAAAATATATTTTCTTGTCCCAATATTTAATGATGGTATCATTCTACATACACCCATTTTCTTTTTTCTCTTTTTTTTAACCAGCATTTTCCACCACTAGTGTCCCCAATTTCCCTCCTGCACTCCCTCCTGCCCTCTTCCCTGCCTTTCTCTCTCTTCTCTCTTCTCTTTCTCTCTCTCCCCTTCTCTTTCTTTATTCTTTTTAGGCATTATTCTTTGCTATATTGTTACTGAAGGAGTATCATGCATATTATTTTATCTCCTTTCAGCACTCAATTCTTGTCCAGAGTGATCATTTCCAACTGTCATTGTCATTGTGGACCTTTTTCTGCTCTTTTATGGCAAATGTTCTAACGACTATTCCTCCTTACCCTCATCTATATTATTACCATACTATTATATTTAAATATTCTACAATTTAATGCAATCTGTTAACTTAGTCTGTCCCTCTGCTTCTGACTCATTTCACTCAGCATAACACTCTCCATATATATCTAAATATAAGCAACTATCGAGACTTCATTTTTCTTAACTCTGTGGCTTTCCATGGTATAGTTGTATCACAGTTCCTTTATCCACTCATCTCTTCTTGGGCACTTGAGTAATTTGCAAATTCTACTATTTGTGTACAGTACTGTGATGAAGATAGGAATGCAGAGGACTTTTCTGCATGATGCTTTTGGGCTCTTAGAGTATATTTCTAAGAGTGGTTTTAATAGGACTTCTGGTATCTCTATTTTTTGTGTTTTGAGAAATATACATACTGTTTTCCAAAAAGGCTGGACTAATCTGTATCTTACCAGCAGTGAACAAGAGTCCCTTTCTCCCCTATCCACATCAGCACCGGTTTTTCTTTTAGATGTGTGTCAATCTCTGTAGCTACAACCATTTTTTAAAATAAGCAGGGCCTACAAAGATTTATTCAGTCACATATTTCTTCAGTTGTTTATGCAACCATTAGTAGGTTTTGATGGAAACTGACAAGTATAGGTCACTGGGATTAGTATTATAATCTTAAAGAGCATCTAACTTGCTGATGTTGTTTTATGACTAAGTTCCTAGAATGACATTTATTATGTAGGTCTGATTAAGCTTCCAGATTTATGAATTAAATAATAAAATTAAAATGTATATATTGAGGAATTATCAGGTGCCTGAAATGATGCTAGTGCTTTAGATGCATTATCTCATTTAATTCTGTAATAAACCAATAATATAAATCATATAAACATCCTATTTTTCAAATAAAATCAATTAAGATTCAGAAAGATACATTAACAAATAGGGGACACAGGCACAGCCAATTTTCCACTGATTTATGGTGTATCCATCTCTCTCTCTCTCTCTCTCTCTCTCTCTCTCTCTCTCTCTCACACACACACACACACACACACTTTTCTGTGAACTTCAAAACTTTTGTTTTGTCTATTTTTTCTACTCTAAGACTTAGGCAGCCAGGGCAATTTCAGACTCACTTTGTGCATTAAAATCATTAGTTATTTAGTACTGCAATTCTATTAGAAGTACTCCCCTGCCAGAGAGAAAAGAAAAGCAGATTTGAATGGTTTTGTTTTGCGTATTATGTAGTCAACTACTTATGGCACAAGCCCTATGGTGGGGCAATTCAATTGAATAGGTGATAGAATATAATCAGTGATGCCCCTAAAATCCAAAATGGTTAGAGAACAAGAGAATGTTCATGTCAGGAGAATGTCATATGAAATCATTTGCTGTTCTAGTTACAGGTTACCATGGCAAATTACACCAGAAGTAAAATAGGTATGTGCACGAACATACCCACCCACACCACACCATTATTTATGCATGTTCCTATGCTGCAGTGTATTTGCTGTTTTTATCTTTCAACTTTTTTTTTCAACTTTTTAAACACTTTTGCTTTTGTTCAAGATAGATAGGCTGGAAAGATAAAAATTGTTGGTTATAAAAATTATTGACTAAAATAATTTTATTGCTCTAAACTAGAAAAAAGGCAGCTATATAAAAGAAACTCACAAAAATATGTATTTGTGGTTGGAAGTAATGTGGATTATATGTGTTTATGTATATAAATTAGTGTGCATATATTTATATCAATCTAGATGTATAATTTGATATTTAAATCTATACATATAACACATTATGAGAAATCTTATAATTTCATAGGTTGAAACTCTCAAATGTTGAACTTAAAGAATGTTATTATCTGATATCAGTAAAATATAGTTCTATACAGTAATGCGTAGTTCTGATTTACAAATTTCAGTTCTAAAATTTCAGAACTGCACAGTAAAATATGGTTCTTATTTCCAAATAATGTCAATTATTTTACCATGTATATATTTATTTATAGTGCAGATAATATAATAAGTTTCTCTATTTTTAATATCTATATATAAAACCAAGAAAAAGTGCATTTAAGGAAAAGTTAAACTTGTAAAATTGAATTTATTATTTGAACTATTTGTTGTAATTTAAATTGTTTTCAAAATTTTCACATGAAAAGTAAAAATCTGCAGCCACCAAATGAACATGATGATATTTAGAGAGTCAGAAAATGGAGTCCAATGATAGCACAACTCCGAAAGGTCGTGCTAGTACTTTATATTACTATTATTATTATTATTATTATTACTATTATTATTGTTTGAGGGCCACACTGAGCTGTGCTCAGGGGTTATTCCTGGCTCTGTGCTCAGAAATCACTCCTAGTATGCTCGAGGAATCATATGGGAGGCCAGAAATCAAACCTGAGACTGTCGTGTGTAAGGCAAACACCCACCCACTGTGCTATCTCTACACTCCCTTCATTGAATGATTAACTAATTTCCTATCTCTTCATTTATTTAATTTAGTATTTATCAGATTCAGTAAATAACTTATAATATGCATATTGTAAATATATTAAGCTCAAGGAAACGTTATTATACCAAACATTTTCTAGTCTCCAGCCAATAACCCTTTAGTTCTGTTTATACAGATGCCAAAATTGTTGATCAACGTAGAAACAACATAAAGTCAAATAAAATGCTATATATAAATATAGTATATAACTATAGTCTATAAATATTGTATACATATGATAATATAAAGTTAAATGAAATTCAAATATTGATTTGCTTCAGTATCCTATCAGTGGTCCTCAAACTATGGCCTGCGGGCCACATATTGTATTTGTTTCCATTTTGTTTCTTCACTTCAAATTAAGATATATGCAGTGTGCATAGGAATGTTTATATTTTTTGTTTTTGTTTAGTCTGGCCCTCCAACAGGCTGAGGGACAGTGAACTGGCTCCTGTTTAAAAAGTTTGAGGACCACTGCAACAACTAAGATTTGTTCATTCATATAACAGGAAGTTATGTTTATATTTAGTGGGCCAGGTGCTTTTTTATTTTGGAGAATGTTAAATTAATTTATGTCAACCTGTGCAAGGAATTTTTTTAATGAATTTATCTACTTATTGTTTGCGGGGCTACACCTGTTGTGCTTAGAAGTTACTATGACTCTGTACTCCTCGTGGCTTAGGTGAAAATATGGAATGCCAGAGACCAAACCTGGGTTGGCTGCATGCAAGACAAACTCACTCCCTGCTATGCTAATCAATTCGGTTCCTCAACTTATGCAAACCGAGATTTCCTGGTTCTCCTTGAAATCAAATTGTTGCACAACAAGTCCCTCCTTTTAGAAACCCAAACTGGCTCCTACCCAAAACTCAGCTGATTCCTTTACCCAGGAATGTGTTAGCTTTGCTCAATCAGAAATATTTACAAATTAATAACACATGGTCATTCTGTTTTTTCTTTTTTTTCTTTTTCTCTTATTTTTCTATAGATTCCCTGAATATATGGTCTTGAACAAATATGGAAGAAAATAAATTTTTATAACATTTGACGCTTAAGACACTAGAAATAGATTTTTTTCTTAAAAAATAGAATAATTTGAGATGGAAGGCATTTAAACCATCCATGGTTTCTATTCACCATTATTTTTAATTTATTTTTATATATTTAAATTCTAAGGGGAAATACAGAAGCAGGAGAATTTTATTGAAAATATTATTCTTTGTTTAGAAAACAGGTTAGTATATTTTTCTAATTGGAGGAGTAGAGATTTGAAAATACCCAAACTCTGCATACCCTATGTCTGGTCTAAGAAAATAGATTAATTAAAAAATATCTGACTTAATTAAGATGCAGAGTTAGGAAGCTGTATTTCTGAATCCTATTGAAAACTGTTAGTGGGTGACCAGATAGATTGGTGAAGGCATCCAGCTTTCTTCTCTTATGTGCCTGTAGAATTAATCATTTTTGGCTGAAGAAACTGAACAACATAATCTAAGTTTAATTCCCATCCCCCTCATTTTTCAGAAACAGGAGAGCCCTGGGTAGAAACAAAATCATTTGTCAAAATTGTGTGCACATGCTTTGATAGTAGTAGTGACATTCAGGACACTTTTAAGGACTCTGATGATCAGGTTGCTTGAAAGTGTTCAAATACAGTTCATCAGGAATTATCAAGTTCTTATTCTCTGATGATCTTAAAGTGATATCACCACAATCAGAGTGGAAATTTTTTTTGTACTAACAGTAAGTGATGATCTATTGTAGCCTTTCTCAAGTTACTTTTTTCCTGACATCATTCAATTGCTTAATGACTTGAGTCAGTTTGTTGCACATTGATGTATACCAAACAACACTCTCTGAAATTACCTCTTCTCCTTCTAAATGCAGTTTTCTTGTGTGTAAGTGTAATGTCAAATTGTTTACAGGTACTCTCCGTGTGTAAATGTGACAGCAGATTTAGCTCAAACTTAAAAGAATCTGTTTACTGAATGGTGTTAAAAGGAACGTGTTTATTACAGTATCAACATCATTAATTATGGACTCACATGAATGCATGCCTACATGTCATCCATTTCCAGACACTCAGTTATTCAGCATAAAGTCTGTAGTAGTCTATGAATAGCAAATATGCAAAACTATAGTGACTGTAATAACTCAATATCTGTTTTTACCTTGGTATGTAACACTGTAGATTTTTGCCTGCTGTATTTCATGTTTTTTATTTTTAATCTATATTTTTGTGTGAGAGAAACATAAAAATGACCATTTAATAACTACCCCAATGGAATTGCACATTCTATTGGATTCTATTAGTTCACCCAAAGTACAACTGCCTTTTGATGCAATAATGGCCTTGAGCAACATATAAATATATGCATATATTCATATGTATGAAATATTTACAATACTAATAATAACCATCTATTCCCATTGCCAGTGCAAGCAAACTACTGTTTTCATTTTAATTATGATGCACATAAAACATTAATTTGCTGTTAATACCTTTTATATTCTGTTTAGTTTAGATAGTATGGTAAATGATACAGGTGTGCTGTCAGTATTGTAATAATGTATGATGAAAACTATAAAAAAGTTATTCTGTGGGTATATTTTAAAAGGCAGATCAGAAACTATATTTCAGATTCTTGTGCAATTATAATTATAGTAATAGGTAGCTATTTTTATGCGTTTCCATAAATGACTTCATTTCATATATATTGTAATTTGTCACCAATCATAATAAATCGTTTGGTAACATTTAGTTGTTATGTATGTATCTATTTTCATTATACATTAGAAACATTCAACATTATTTCACGCTAACTCAAAATTTTAGAGAAAAAGTAATTACCATTGCAATTAGTTTATTTCTATTTTGCTATGCCAGTTTCTGGATTGACGTATAGAAAAAGGACATTTAATAATTTTTTATTTAAAAATCTTAGATTCCAATGACTCCATTTTTAGTATTTGTCAATTTTAAACTTTAGTTTCATCACCTGTAAATAACGATAAAAAATAGATATCATAGATGCTATGAAGCATGAATTAGATAATCCAATTAAAAGATTTAGCACAGTATCTGCTCTATTAAATTATTTTT
>PVKC010002133.1:0-45248 GCA_004027635.1 Crocidura indochinensis | reverse complement strand
ATGCACATATCAGTATGTAGACATATAATAACACAGATACAATAATTACAAGTGTATAAAAAAGATGAAACCTTGATATCTGCAACAACATGGGTAGAACTTTAAAGGATTATGTTCAGTAAAATAAATCGAAAGGCAAAGACTTCTGGTACTCTCACTCATGTGGAATACAAGAGCAGAGAATAAGACAAAATAAAATAAAAATCCTTTAGCCATTCATCTGTTGAACGGCATCTTGGTTGTTTCCAGAGTCTGGCTATTGTAAATAGTGCTGCAAATGAATATATGTGTGAGGAGGGAATTTTTAAATTGTATTTTTGTGTTCCTAAAGTATATCTCTAGTAGTGGAATAGCTGGAACATATAGAAGCTCAATTTCTAGTTATGTTAAGAATCTCCATATTGTTTTCCATAAAGGCTGGGCTAGATGGCATTCCCACCGGCAATGAATAAGGAGTTCCTTCCTCTAGACATCCCCACCAGTACTGATTTTTCTTTTTTTTTTTTTTTCAGTTTTTGGGCCACACCCGGTGATGCTCAGGGGTTACTCCTGGCTATGCGCTCAGTAGTCGCTCTTGGCAGGCACGGGGGATCATATGGGGAACCGGGGGATCGAACCTTGGTCCGTCCTAGGTTAGCGCAGGCAAAGCAGGCATCTTACCTCCAGCGCCACCGCCCGGCCCCCGTGATTTTTCTTTTTCTTTGTGATGTATGCCAGTCTGTGTGGTGTGAGATGGTACCTTATTTTAGTTTTGATTTGCATCCCACTGATGATTAGTGATGTGGAGCATTTTTCATGTCTTTTGGTCATTTGTATTTCTTTGAGGAAGTGTCTGTTCATTTCTTCTCCCCATTTTTTGATAAAGCTATATGATTTTCTTATTATGTTCTGTCAGCACCTTCTATATTTTCAATATTAGCCCTCTGCCTTATGGGTATTGGATGAATAGGTTCTCCCATTCTGTGGGTGGCTTTTGTATCTTAGGCACTATTCCCTTTGAGGTGCAGAAGCTTCTCAGATTAATATAGTCCCATCTGTTTATCTCTGCTTCCACTTGTTTAGAGAGTGCTGTTTCCTCGTTGAAGATGCCATTAGTCTCAATGTCATATAGTGTTTTATTACATGTTATTCTATAAACCTATGGTTTCATGCCTGATATCAAAGTCTTTAATCCATTTGTATTTGATCTTTGTGCATGGTGTTAGATGGGGGTCTGAGTTCACTTTTTTTTTTTTTTTTGGTTTTTGGGCCACACCCGATGACACTCAGGGGTTACTCTTGGCTATTCGCTCAGAAGTCACCCCTGGCAGGCACGGGGGACCATATGGGGAACTGGGGGATCGAACTGCAGTAAGTCCTAGGTTAGCGCAGGCACCTTATCTCCTGCGCCACCGCCAGGCCCCGAGTTCACTTTTTTACAAATGGCTAACCAGTTGTATTAACACCACTTATTGAAGAGGCTTTCTTTGCTCCATTTTGGATTTCCTGCCCCTTTATCAAAGATTAGTTCATTGTATGTCTGGGGAACATTTTCTGAATACTCAAATCTATTCCACTGATCTGAGGATCTGTCTTTATTCCAATACCATGCTGTTAACTATTGCTTTGTAATACAGTTTAAAATTGGGGAAAGTAATGCCTCCCATATTCCTTTCCCTAAGGATTGCTTTAGCCATTCATGGGTGTTTATTATTCTAAATGAATTTCAGGAGTGTTTGATCCACTTCTTTGAAAAATGTCATGGATTATCTTTAGAGGGATTGAATTAAATCTATACAATGCTTTGGGGAGTATTGCCATTTTAATGATATTATAATCCTGCCAATCCATGAGCAGGGTATATATCTCCATTTCCTTCTGTCCTCTTATTTCTTGAAGCAGACTTTTGTAGTTTTCTTTGTATAGGCCCTTCACCTCTTTAGTTAAGTTGACCCCAAGATATTTGAGTTTGTGGGGCAATAATGTGAATGGGATTGTTTTTCTAATGTCCATTTTTCTCTATCATTATTGGTGTATAAGAAGGCCATTAACTTTTGCGTGTTAATTTTGTAGTCTGCCACTTTGCTATATGAAGCTATTGTTTTTAGAAGCTTTTTGGCAGAGTATTTAGAAGTTTCTAAATATATTGTCATATCATCTGCAAACAGTGAAAGCTTGACTTCTTCCTTACCTATCTGGATGCCCTTGATATCTTTTTCTTGCCTAATTGCTATGACAAGTACTTCTAGTACTATGTTGAACAGGAGTGGTGAGGGAGGGCAGCCTTGTCTTGTACCAGATTTTAGGAAAAGGTTTTTAGTTTATCTCCACAGATAATATTTGACATTGTGGCTAAAGAAACTGTGGTGCATATACACAATGGAATATTATGCAGCTATCAGGAGAGATGAAGACATGAAAGTTTTCTATATGTGGATGTACATGGAATCTATTATGCTGAATGAAATGTCAGAGGGAGAGAGGCAGACACAGAATAGTCTCACTCATCTATAAGTTTTAAGAAAAACTAAAGACATTACTGTAATAAGGTTCAGAGACAATAGGGTTAAGGGCTAAAAGGGCCAGAAGGACTAGCTCAGAAATTGAAGTTCACAACAAAGAGTGGTGAATGCTGTTAGGGAAATAACTACACTAACAACTATCATGATAATGTTAAAGAATGAGAGAAGTAGAATGCCTGTCATGAATAAAGGCAGGGGTGGGGGATGAAGGGGACATTTGTAGTGGGAATGTTGCACTGGTTGAAGGGGCTATTCTGTTTGATTGAAACCCAACTACAAACATGCTTGTAATCATGGTGCTTAAAGAAAGATTTAGGGAGTCACTCAATTTAGAAGTCCCTGGGGAGAGGGTGGAGGATATAGGAGACAGAATGGGAATGGAGGTGGAGGGAGGACAACTTGGTGATGGGAATTCCCCTGATTCAATGTTTATTTGTAAATGGAATATTACTGTGAATATCATGTAAACCACTATGATTAAAATAAAATAAAAAATAAATAAATAAATAAATAAAAATCCTGAGATTCTGACAAATGAGATCAGCAGAAGAAAAGAAAGTAAAGGGGGGCAGTAAAAAAGGGTAAAGTAGGTACCTTATGGTTGGAGTGATGTGGTAACATATATTTTAAATATAGACTGTTAACTAAAACATACAGTATCATAAAGCAAAGTTTCCTTTAAAAACATCCCCCCTTTTCCTAACCACATTATTTGTAGAAGACTGAATTTCTCCAGATACTTCAGTAACAGTAATAATGCAATAGATAATGCAAAAATATTATGATCATATAATTTTTATGAAGACTGAAGGTTTTAAAAATAAACTATGAATCTGAAATACATTATATTAACATGAAACAGATATATTGTATTTACATAAATTATGTGCTAGGATGCAATATACATCTAAAATATGTCAATTTTAATTTCTAATATAGTTAATATTAATAAAGACAACTTCCATATTTAAAACCTCTTTGGATTTACTGGCAAAAATTTTAGTAAGTGCAAAAGTTTTTGTATGCACACAGTAAGTTTTAGAACTGTTGTAACTACAACTGGGGATAGCCCTCAAATACCACACACTCACCAAAAGCTACTCAGATTCTCTTAAATAAAATATAGTTTTATAAGAGCAAAAGGTTCAAGTTAATTCATTAAAAATGCTGCATCTCAAACAGTTTCTATGTATATACTTAAGCACTCTGTATTTTATGTAGATTACTCCTTGAAAATAAAAAAAATTATTAAGCAGCACTGGACCCAACATATTAAAAAATTTATGTTGGATAAGAGAATCCAGACTTTTTTGATCATATCTAAGATAACTACATCTGTGAATTGGTATTTATCAATTAAATTCTAGTATATACACATAATTCTTTCTGAATATGTAAAGAATTATTGATATTATGCTAAAACAATCAATAACTTAGTTGAATGACAACCAAATTTTAGAACACTAAAACAAGTGACCTATCATATTGGTAATGATGAAATCTAAAGTTCAAATTGATTTGAATAAGTAAAGACATGGAAGACAAAAACAGTACTGTTTTTAAAAAATATTTATTTAAAAATAAAATTTCTAAAAATACAGTACATAATACATTTGAGGGGAAGTAAAAATTCCATAATTTAAATTAAAAACAATCTCCAAAGAAAAGAAATGTTGCATGAATAAAACTAAATAAATAAATTAAAAAAAACATTGTTCTTAAGATTTTTTTTGTCATTTTAAGAACCAGTGTAGGACTTGTATCTAGACTTTATTCAAATACATGGTTCCCCATTGTCATTTCCCTTTCTCTTCTCATTCTAGCTTTCATATCTAAACTACTGTTATTATCACTATAAATATTGTAAGAATTTTCTTTACATGTTCTCAGAAGAATAGACGAGGTAATGTAAAAGACAATGCAGGAAATCAACACAGACTTAAACATATGCACTGAATGCAAAAAAAATTACCCGATAAACATAAAATAGGATCTTCATATGGCACTCAGAACACACCATTATTTTAAAACGGTACTTTTACTTTAAGAGTATATTAGACATAATTTGAGGTTGACACAAAAATTAGGGATCCTCAAAATAACAGATTTCGTCCATTCATCAAACTTTCCTATCAGATGTTTAAAAGACCAGTGCTAAAAACATGAATACCATATGATAATCTCAGTCTTCCCAAAAGTCTGTCCAGTCTCCTCAACACCCACCCTGACTCCACGTTTTGTTGCAATACATGTGTTTAAATCACTCTGATTGGGGTAAAGATTCTTTGTTATATCACAGTTAATGTTTTTAAACCATAGCAGAATATACATATAATGTTTTTTATATTCATCACTTGGTGACAATGGCTAGTAGAGTTAAATAATTATACTTAAATTAATTTAACTAACATAGATAAGTCAAACATTTAGAATCAGTATGTGGCAACAAACTAAGAAATATTTTGTTGGCAGATTAGAGAAATTCTCTTGCATTATCCCATTTTGTTTTCAAATAAATTTTACTTTTCCTTGTAATGACAGGTAGAGCTCTTTCTATATATGTATAGTTTTTAAATTATATAGAAGTCATACTTCATGGAAGTTTTAGGCTTGATTTTGTCTTCAGAATGCACAGCAAAACCACATACTGTATCTATATTATAGAAAGATTGACTTTAGTTGACTAAAAATAATGCAATTCATTCCTAAATATCATTGCTTACTTTTTCAATAATCTACACACCTATCATCTTACTGGAGTTTTTAGCCAATTCAGCTACTGTTAAGAATACTAAATGAGATTTTTTTGAAAATTTGAAAAATTTAGGAACCAGAATAGTATATGTATATGCATATGAATGTAACATTTGGATAATTTTAAGTGTTTTTACTAAGAGTATTTTCTTTTCTTGTTTGTAAAATGAATTACTAGCGGAATTTTAAAAAATAATCTTATTTTAAATTTTATGTAAAAACATGGAACTTTTGGAAATGAAGTCTACTAGCAATCTTGCTTAAATCAATACATGTTTGTATTTTGTCTTCGAAAGTTTACATATACAAATGTATATTTTGTGTTCTTAAATTTTATTTTTATCTGCAAAATAGACAAATGAGAATAATATTTAATACCACTAAAGATTAAACACAGATACACATGCAACACAGTGATGAAGAATTCTTTTGTAATCAGAACTGGCCCTTAACTTTTTCTCTTAGCAATTTGTTTCAGTATTCATAAATAGGGCTCAAAAATGTGACACAATTCACTTTTTAAAAATAAGGGTATTTTTCTTACAGGAATGAAAATAATTCTTCCCCAAAATGCTTCAATTGTCTTTGATAGTTTCAGCTTATTAAGCTGCTCTTTAAAGTAGTCAATTTATCCTAAAATATAAAATTAAAAATCATACTAATCTGCTTAAATTAAAATGTCTAAATGAGATAATCAAAACCAATTAAACTGAGGCAGCAGTGTGCAAAAAATAAGACCTGTTAATTAAAACAAAAGCTATCTTAACAACATTAGATTCTACTCTATGAACACAAGTATATGAGAAGAAAACTCTCGGTCAACCAAAAGAAAATTAACTCTTTGGTACCAGAATTTAAAATGTCACTCAATGCTAAAGTGAGCAGCACCAGTATGTTCTAGTTGTTGAGGTTTTAAAACACTAACTTCAGGCACCAGAAGGTAAAATATCTCCCAATGCACACTGGTAAAACATAGAGCTTTGCGATTGCAGACAGGCTTTCCCTATAGCAAACATACTACTCAAACTAACCCTGTACTTAAATAGACAAGCAAAAGCCACAAAGAAACACACCATTTGTTCTTGTTCTGTCCATATGTTTGTTAATATATAAAGCTATCAGTACCAAAAAGATCAGAGTATTGAACTGTGGTAAGCGTTACAGGTAGTCATAATACCAAAAGACATGGAAATCTTTAAGGAATCAAGTACTCCAAAATAGTCCAAATTTTAAAGTTAAAATCATCTTTCATATGCAAATAGATTTTTTCCTTTAGTGACAATACTTACTATAATATGAAGAACCCTTTTTTCACACTAGGAGATTTTAAAAAGGGCCTCATAATTTCCTAACTTTGGGTAACCTATTCATTTCTCCTTGACATTAAATAACTGCACCCTTCACATTATTCGTAACACTTCAAATTAGAATGTTATACAACTACAATATTTAAATTTTAAGGTAACTTCTCAAAGGCATTCACCAGCTAAAACAAAATGGTGACATAAATTCTTTGAATAAAGTAACTCAAACCAAATGCTCACATGCATTAATTACTTTTATAGTAGAATAGTACAAACAAGAGATAAGGCTAAAATATTAGGAAGATTTTCTGATGTAACAGAAAACCTATCCAATCTACCCTGTTGTCTACCCTGATTATTCACATTCTAGCTTTCTTTCCACATTAGTAAGTTTACCTATTCTCTTTATTCAATATTTTAGCAATGTATTGCTATCTCAATTCAACCTAGCCTCTATGGACAGGAGAAAAAAAACATTACAATTGTAATGGATGGACAAGAGAAAAAAAACATTACAATTGTAAAGTTACAATAATAATGAGAAACACTGGCAATAGCATAGGATTTTAAGTAATGTTACTATTTCTACTTTGAATTAACACTGGTGGGCCGTGCAAAATCTGAAAAAGAAATAGGCAGTACAAATTTTGTTAAAAATTACATATGGTAACAAAAAAGTATGTCTGAGACAGTTAACTACTTTCCAAAAAATAGCAGAAATGCTTAGATTGAGTGATATTTAGGATAACATTGGTTCAAAATACTTTAAGCAAGTTGATTCTATTATTTTCCTACATTTTACTGCAGAACATTATTGAATTCAATTGAGAATAGAATAATGAGATGAGGGATTTATAGGAAAATTCAAAGGGCTATTCATATAACAAAGGACTAAATGTGACTTTAAACAATAAATTTTCTCTTTCATAAGTTAAATATGTGGTTAATAATACTAGTAAGTTGTAACACACCAAATGTATTTTACTACACTTGCCAATATGTAGGCATTTTTGAAGGAATGGTAATAGGGTTGGACAGAGAACTTACTGGATAAGTACATGCAAAGCATGCTTTGCAAATGGGAGGCCCAGATTCGATCCCAAGCACCACCTGGTCCCCTAAGCACTGCTGAGAGTGATCCTAAGCAGATAGTGAGGAGTAGCCCTTGACCACTACCAAGTATAGAACCCACCCAAACAAACAAAAATAATAATCATAATAAAGCAATAATATAAATGGAAGAAATAATAGTACTTTTGGATTATTAATTTTGGATTGTAAAATTTACTAAACAAATTCTAGAAATATCTATGTATATTGGAGGTCATATCAAACCTTACTAAAACAACTAAATTAGAAAACTTTAAGTTAAGTTCATGCATGAATCACAAGGAAAGTAGAGAGCAAAGTTAAAGGAGACATTAATATATTAATGAATATTACATCATGTTAATGAATACTGGCATCATTGTGAACTGGGAGAGGATAGAGACAGTGAAATTTCATGCAAGACATATGAAAACACTTGAAATTGATCTAATGAACAGAAAACTGACCATGGTTAACTGATTTCTTAAACTGTGAATCAAGAACCCATGTGAAGTTAATTAACTGAATTGAGGGTTGAGAAAAATATTAGGGCTGAGAGGGGACCACTATCACAATGATAGTTGGAAATGATCACTCTAGATAAAATCTGATGCTGAAGGAGATAAAATGATACGCATGATACCCCTTCAGTAAAACAATATTACAAACTTGTGTCTCAAAGGAAGAGAAAGAAGAAAAATGCCTGCTTGAGAGGTAGGCAGAGAAGAGGGCAGGGAGGAGAGAAGGAAGGAAAGTGAGGACATTGGTGGTGGGAAATGTGCATTGGTGAAGGATGTTGTACACTGTATGACTGAAAAGCACAAACTACCTTGTAATTATATAAGAAAACCAACTGTATGATGAACAATCTTGAAATCATAGTGTTTAAATAAAGTAATTTTTTAAAAATGCTCTAAAACAAATTTATTAGTATTAAATGTTTGATTTGTGTATCTAGTTTATAAATATATATGCCTAGGTTTATGTAAAAATTTCTTAAGCAAAAAAGGCATTGCAAATAGAAAAGGTTTCAGCAGTGCTAAGTCTAATTCACTTTATGCTCCCATTGGGAAGTGCTATTCAATATTCAATATTTCAGGATTGCCATTCAGAATTAATATTGCCTTTTGGATAGAACATTTATCTTGTATGAATTTCAACTAATTACTTGTGTTGAAGTAAGATGAAGAAGCCTAATAAAGAATAATAATAATTAGTATTATGCTTGGGCAATATCATTACACGTTAAAGGAAATTTAAAGACAATTACTTTTGACAAAAGTATTAAATCAACAAGTAAACTATAATTTAGGTTTATAATTCTCTACTATTACAATTATGTTTTCTTCTGTTAAAAGAGGCTATGCATTAATAATTTTAATATAACTATAGCTTGTGTTAATAATAAATGTTTTTAGTACAACTCTTAAGTAAAATATTGAGGTTTTTAAATTATGGAATATCCCTTAATGTAAATAAACTATTTTCTTGGTTACAGAATACAAAATTTCTTTAACTGTATGTCTACTGTCTGGATGATTCTGAACTCAGTCAATTTTTGCCATAATCTTTCGCTTACAAACATTTTTGTTCACAAAAGAAGAATGAATATATCCATTCAAGATGTGAAACTTGAAAATCCCTAGGAAACAATCTTTCATTTCCAGGGGCCAGGGTGATAGTTGAAAAGGGCTGGAGTACATACTTTGCATGCAGGAGACCTCGGTTCTATCCCTAGCGCCACATATTCTCCTGAACGCCACTATGATTTTTAGACATAGAGCCAGAAGTAACCCTTAAACACTGCTAGATGTTAGACCTTTCACTCCCATTAAAAATAACTTTCATTTCTAGAAGACCAATAAATGACTCTGCTCATTTAAAACATTTCTTAACTTTAAATTTGCTAAAAATGAAGTAGAATATATATAAAGAAACACTTCATCCAATATAAAGATCATATCAGTAATCTCATTGCTCAGACTATTTACTTATACCCAACATTATTTACTTTCCTGATTATTCAGATTAAATAATAATACAGCTACATTGATTGATAACTAGGAAAATTTTAAAAAGAGAAAGCAATGGAAAGAATTTTTTACTCTTATTTCTTATTATTTTAAAGCAATAATTAATTTTTAAGAATCACCATAAACTGAGGATTATAAAAAATTATGTGTAAAATTATAAATGTATTTTTGGAGAACCTACAGTAAAGAAGCTAATGTGTTGAATTTTAATAAATGGGTAATTTTAATGTACTCTCTTTTCTAATTCTTAGGAAATAATCCATCAGAATAAGTTTTTGAAATAAAACTCATGATTTGAAATAAAACTCATGATTTCAGTTGTTTATCCTAATGAGATATAAATTTATAATTGATAATAAAAATAATATACATAAGAGAAGCACAGTGTTTATATTTATATAAATTAATCATGACATAATAAAAAACATCATCAGAAAATGTCAATCTTTTGTACATATCCCCCCCCCTTCTTTGTACCTCCAACACACTCGAATTTAATTATACAATATTTAATTATACAATTTCTTGTGTAACTAAATTCTGGGGCAGTAAATCTCTAGAGTCAGTATAATTGCATCAATGAACCAAAAGAGGGCGTAGAGAGAACACTAGAGTTTAGCCTCCCTAGGAAACTACCTGTGGATTTCTCTCAGATTGTCTAACAATAGTTAAGCTAACTTGGGAAACTGAAAGTCACAGCACAAGTTAATATAGACTTTTGCATAATTATGTTGGTATTTGGCATTTCTGCCACGCAGAAAAATAAATGTATGTCATGTTTAGTGTGTATACCCTAGTAACTTAGAGGAATTAAGTACAGGGGGATGAGGCCAAGATTGGTAAAGAAAAAAGGAGTAAAGGAAATGTACTCTAGAAATAGCAAATACAAGAAAAACGAAAACCAAAGTCCTCAGAGTGGGAAAGGGACCACCTCCAGTACTCACCAATGAAGCAGAGATTAATACTGAGTATCTTCCTACTACTTTTCAAGGTAGTTAATGGCTACCAGATAAAGTAAAATTTGTCCATACAGCTTCTTAATGGGTCTTTTTCACTTAGCCCAGATATTCTGTCAGGGACTTTTTTTTCTTTTTTCTTTTCATTTGAGTAGGACTTCATTTGAAAGGAATGCAAACATCATAAGTCATTCAACTGATTTATCTACATTATCTACATATTACTTCCCCTGTGACATTTCTGTCACTAGGCTGCATTTAGCCAATGCTAGCTAGCTTGAACAAAACTCAACCCATCACTTGAAACAAAACATACTAATTTTGTGGTTCATTAAGCTCTATAAACATATTTCTTGTATTAAACTTACTATGTACCTTATCAGCACCAATAAATATCTTCATCTGCTACATCTAATTGGTTCTATTTGGGGGAAGAATGATCAGGGTGAGTCAGGGATTAGAACCCAGGACTTCATATATCCAAAACATGCATTCTCTCACTGAACTACAGCCCCAAACCTAAGTTTTTAAATGATAAAGTGTTTAAATCAAACAAGGTACTTATGTCTCTAAAATATCATTCTATTATTTTAAAAGATATTTACAAATTCTGAAAGCACTAATCACAGTATAAATAACTGGTTAACTATGGTAACCATTCGTTTCATGATATCACAGGTATGAGTCAAAATTAACTAAAAGGATAACATTAAATATGTTCTAAGACAGCAGACTTCTTTAACCTTCTCTTCAAGGGAAACAAATACCTAACTTTATTAAAATATAAATTATCAGTATTCTAGTGACAAATATTAAAAGGCTGAGTTATTTTCGAAGCATGCTACATGTCTTTTCACACAATAGTCTGCTTTCCAAGAAACCATCACTATTGGTGATTTAATCTGTATAAGGCAAGATAAATATATATCATTATATTTTCTATTTCAGGGTTATCTCCTAACATTAGCTCCTAGTAAATAAATCTTCCAAACTATAGTTGGCCAATTTCAATTTGGATGATTATAAGAATATAAGTTATTTTATAGTATTCCCAATAAATAAAATGCCAATATTAATTGACTAATGTTATATATAAACCACGACTATATAATTTTGACGTACTAACAGGTAAATAAAAGTGAATATATATATTTTTTCAAAAGCACAATATTCCTCTTTATACTGTACATTATATGCTATCTACTTATACTAGCACTCTTAAAACATATGCGTTCTAATATAACTGCACTAGAAAAGATACTATGTAATTATTGCAAATTCTCTGCCCTTTTTACTCATCAAAATTTTAGGGTAAAATTGGAATACATGCCCACTGATCACAAATTTTTCCTTGAAGCCAGCAAGTTAACAATAATCGACAATGACAATATTGTAGGAGAAGGAGGTAAAGAGCTAGTGAGAAAAATTAACTATTCCTTTAAAATAAGATAGGTAATTGGTATATTCATTTTAATTTAGTGAAGAGGAAAGAAGAATTAGTAGAAAGCTATTTTTAAGAAAACACTGCCCTTTTTATTATCACATTTGTTCTTCAATTCTATGCTGCATTAAAAAGTCTTGCAACACATGAATATGAAATCAAGTATTATATACTTTTAAGTTGCAACTTGCAAAATAAAATCCACATTTAAGGTATGTCAACTTCTGTTAAATCTTAAGAATTAACTCAGATTTGGTTAGTACTATTTAAGAGTGAAAAAATGTAAATGAACATCTGAAATTTTCCACAAATTGAAATCTGTTATATTGTCAGTACTAAAGAAATTATGTACAATTATTTTCTCCCAATCACTGCCTTTTGAAATTAACAAAAGCATTTATAAAAATCCCCATGGAAACCTAATTTGAAAGTAAACATGCTTTAAAACTTAAATATAGATCTTGTATTAGTCCCACAACACGATCAAGATCACTATTAAAATAAAGCCTGGGGCACATTATGATGTCTAAGATTGGTGGGTGGATTTTAATTGACTTGAAGACTGTCATAGTTCTATTATCAGAAAACCTGTAACGCATTTCCAGCATGGAGGACCCATCTGTGCCCACCATCCATCTGTTTAGACATGATTGGCAAAGTGGTAGGGAACTCGCAGTGGTTGCCTCTGCCTGAAAGGAATAAACCACAGGATCTTCCAGCGAGTGCCAAAAACTTCTGAGAAGGTCTGCTGCCACGGCTTTCGGGGCCTCGATCTACAGAAGACAGCATTATTAGTGAGAGACAGCACTCCCATGGTGTACTTCAGTCAGCTAAAACAATACATTTTGGCTGGGGATCCATTACTGGACTCTGATGAATTGTGTCCCAGCACCACAAATACAGCTTTCCTTTCATAATGGCATGCAGCTGAGTTTTAACTCTGGATAGCAGATATTGTATCTGTGTCGTCAGTCAACCACGGCCAACATTTGAAGCAGAAGAGAATTTCAGGATTAACAGGATGTGTGTCAACCACACAGTAGCAAACCTCTTTTGATGTACTTTCAGGACAAATCATTTAACTTACTTTAGTTATACAAGAAACAAGAAAAATCCGTACTTATTTTATCTGAAAATCCATCAAGGCTTAAAGCCTTCTGTAAAACTCACTATACTTACCTAGTTCAATCCCTAGATAAGACACCAAGCAAATTACCAAATTGTTTTTTCCTTTCATGTACAAAGTTTCAAATGTGACCAGTTTTTCTCTGTTTATAAACCAGAATATTGAATACTTCACTTTTATACTTACATTTCTTCACAGCAGTTGGACATCTTTTCAATAGATGTTGTATCCTATCAAAAATTAAAAATGAATACTTTGTAATTCAGTTCTCAAGATGTATTTCTATATTTATATATGTTAAACACATTGACAGCTCATTCTAAATATTTAAATGTAGATCTTATGTGTCTAAATTATCTTATAGTAGATCTTATACGTCTAAATTATCTATCCAGATCACTAAAACTCCCTTGGGGGGAGAGGACCTACATAAAAAAACATGTCAGTTTTAAAAAAATATTCTATTGAAAAATAGATTAGAATATAACATTTTATTATGCTTACCTTGTTGGAAAATTTAAAAGTCTACTCTATTCATTATTTACTATGCATTAAAAATTAACAAAACGACAAATTAAAGTCATAAAAGAATAGAAAATTTCTAAGACCCCCAAAATACTAATAGTCCTGGATTTCTGTAAATAAACACCATTAATTATATAACAGGATATATTTCATTATATCCTGTATTTCAATACCTGATACCCTAAAGAATAGAGTGAAATTAAATATTCATTGGTTAAAAACTACTTCCTTTTTAATAGAAAAATAAAACGAATTATACAGTATATAATTTATAATCTCAATTATAAATGATTTTATTTCCATTTTACATATCAGGTTGTTTCATAATATATTTTGTTTTCTATAGATTCTTGTATAATCATGATAGATAGCAGACATACTGGCTAGTGTCATATAAATTATAATATTTGTTTGAAAGAAACTGTAATTGGTCTTATTTTAAAAAATAAGTTTTCCAGTTCATTCTAGGAAACATGTTAGACCATGCTAGAAGTCTTCATACTAACTTATCTTTCTAGCAGAAAAATAACTGAAATATATTTTCAGTTATATAACTGAATATAACTGCTCAAATTACTGAGCAGAAAGAGAAAATGAGGTATTTAATATCTGTTAGAAAAATTGGGTGGATGAGGGCAAATGCAAGAATTTAATAGATTTTACTTGTAAATATAGTTCTGTTTGTCTGATTGATGTAACTACACACCCAGCTTTTAATTCTTTCTCTCCAAATAATACTATTCCATATATATTTTCATATCAGAGAAAAATGTGCTAAATAGTGGCTGGCAATCTGACAATTGTACATAAAAGAATGAAAAGTGTTGTTTCTGAATATTTTCCACTAGTGGACTCTTCTCACTTGAGAAATTATTAAACAACTCTAGGTATATAAATATAAAAATAGGCATGCAAGTCACAAAGGAATCTATTTTAAAATAAAATTTTAAGTTTTTTTCATAACTCCATATCTAGTTTTATAATACCATAAGGGGATATGATCCATAGCTAGGATTTGTGATTACTGGGTTTATATTAAAATTAAATATATATTAAATTTGGATCTGGATGTTACTATTGTTGACTCTATCCTGATTGACTCTAGAAATATATTAAGAGTTTCTGACATCTTGCTAATTCAAGATATAAAGAAAGAATATTCTATTAATAAGATTCCATGAAGGGTGGAGAGATAGTATGGAAGTAGAGTGTTTGCCTTGCATGCAGAAGGATGGTGGTTTGAATCCTGGCATCTCAAATGGTCCCCTGAGCCTACCAGGAGCAATTTCTGAGCGTAGAGCCAGGAGTAACCCCTGAGCGCTGCCGGGTGTGACCCAAAAACTGAATGAATGAATGAATGAATGAATAAATAAATAAATAAATAAAAATAAAAAGATTCCATGAAGACCATTCAATCTACACATAATCATCAGATTATTTGTACTCTTCATTCTTTTGGGTCAATGCTGTTACACTCAATCCAATGATTGTTGACTTAATCTTAAATTAAAAACAACAACAACAACAACACTGTTCTGATAAATTTTTCACAACTATATTTATACCTGTTTTATTTATCTCAACTTTTTTTGTTTTTTGTTTTTTTTTTGGGGGTCACACCCGGCAGTGCTCAGGGGTTACTCCTGGCTCCATGCTCAGAAATTGCTCCTGGCAGGCACGGGGGACCATATGGGGCACCGGGATTCGAACCGATGACCTTTTGCATGAAAGGCAAACGCCTTACCTCCATGCTATCTCCCGGGCCCCTTATCTCTACTTCTATTTGATAGATGAATGAATATTCAACTTTCTAGAACCTCTGATCAAGAGATTGGTCCATTTCATTCTGAAATACCTCCAATGTAATGATACTTTAGAGTTAAAACAAGCCACTGTCTAGTGATCAAAGAAGTACAGCTTGTAGCCCAGGTGACACTGTGTAATACACAGTTATCCAGGTGGGTGGCAGCATGACTGGGCCCAATCTGCAATGCAGGCGTGGATCCAAGCCTGAACCATCAGGTCTGTACTAATGGGCCCAACAGCTCCAGGAATGGCATAGCATCAATAGTATAGATGCTATATATATACATATATAAAATAAAATTTAAATGCATTTAATTTTAATTCAATTAGAAATCCATTTGAGATGTATATTATACTAAACAAAGTGATTTTTTTTACATAGGAATATGTTGATCCTAAAGTGTATTCAACAGCCAGAGTGATAATACAGTGGGTAGGGTGTTTGTCTTGCACAACCAACTGGAGTCAATATCTGGCACCACATATAGTTTCCTTGAGCACCACATATAATCTCCTTGATCCCTGAATACAGAACCAGAAGTAAGCTTTGAGCATTACTGGGTTTGGTCCAAGCATTGAAACAAAAACTGAATTCCATATGTCATCATTTTTGTTTGCTTGGCTTTGGTTTTGGAGACACAATTGGTGTTGCTCAAGGCTTACCATTCTATGCTAAGGGATATCATTCTTCATGGGTCTCAAAGATCATAAAGAGTGTTCAGGATCAAATCTGGGTCTGTCATATGCAAGGCAAGTCCTCTACTTGCTATATTATTTCTCAGGCCCTACATCATAGTTATGAAGCTAGCAAGAAATTTTGTAAACAATGAAGTATAACTTAGCATATATATATATATAAACAATAAATTTCTTGACAAAGAAAGACTAGCTTCTTTACATTCACATTCATAAAATTATTGTAGCCAATATTAGTATATGATAAGGGACATTCTTTTAAATATTAATCATTTTAGGACTTTAAATGCTGACACTTCATATTATATAATAAAAACACTTAATTGAGGAATATATTTTGCCCTTACTGAACAAAAACATTCAGAAAGGAAACAATGCTGGAAAGTTTCCTTTAGAAAAATGTGAATTAAGGAGTAGAGAAATTGTACTGTAGGTAAGATGCTTGCCTTGCACACAGCTAACCCTGGTGTGAACTTGGCATGACATATGGTCCACCAGGAGTGATACCTGAGCACAGAACCAGGATAAGTCCTGAGCAAAGTCAGGTATAGCTCAGTTGCTACCCACCCTATGTCCCTCATAAAAGAGAAAGAGAAAGAGAGGGAAAGAGAAAAAGAGGGAGAGGAAAATGGTAAGTGAACTGGGTTAATAACATATTTAGAAATCATGTTCATATTGGCAATGCTGATTTGAGGTAAAATATACTGAACATAATTAATATAGATATTATGCTAAATGCTGCTGATATTGAATCAATATATGAGAAAAATATACTAAGGATTAACATTGTAGGGTATACATTAAAAAATCATTTAATTCAAAAATTGGTTGATGAGAATTTTATTTAATAGTGTCATTTAAACTAATTTAACATATTAAACATATGATTTCTTTCACTGAATGAGATAACCAAGCAAATCACCCTTGTATTTGAAACTCTATAAATTTATTTTAGCAACCTAAAATAGTCTAGTCTTAAAGAAGAAAAAATTTCTTCTTTTAATTGGAAAAGCTTTCTTTGCTTTAAGTTATCTTTAGTCATTCACATACAGTTTCAACAGTAGTATCTATAAAACCAAAATGCAAAAAGTCTTTGAGAATTTAGTCTTTTAAAAGACTGTTATGAAATACATCAATCCCGCCTTACCCTTCAATCTCATTGTAATTGAAAGCTCCAAAGACACCATCAAAAGCTTAAACTATTATATAAACTCCACGGTGCCCAGAAAACAAAAATGCTTGTATACAAATTTAGATAAACTGTCAGAGCAGTGTCATGATATACAATAGCTCACTGTCAAAACCTCACCAGAAGGCACTGTACCAGCTGTTACAGCACTTCTTGATTAACTCCCTCTAAGCCTACTGACCGAAACATGACTAATACAATCACCCAGAACTATTAGTATTGTTGCTCAGTAGAAAGGACATTATTCTTGGTTATGTGTGAACTTCTACACAATAAGAAATTCTTGACAACATCAATTACATTAATAACAACATCACTATCCATTTCATTCAGAAACAAAAAAGACTCAAATAGTCTAAAGAATACTTAGAATAATCTGTTGCCTAAATAAATGTGTCAAAGTAAACTGCTTTAAAAATATTTTAATATAAATGCTATTAAAAATGCACAAATCACTTAAATCCTATTTAAAATTCAGTCTAGAAACAATCAAATCTGATCCTTAAAAATGAGTTTAAGATCAATTCATTCCACAGAATTATTTGGTTATATGGAGATCTTTTAACCTTGGAAATGAGATTAGAAATGCACTACTTTTAAATTTAAGTAATTTCCAATTATTTTATCTGGGTCAGAGATAATCTCATGTTGCTATATTTAAAACTACATAAGATTATCACTGCCATAATTATCCTTTACCTTCAAGAGAAATATTATTTAAGTGAAAACAATAAAAAATGACTTAAAATTGATAGGCTGCTTGCTCAAAATCTTGATCCAAACCTAAAAGTAAATGACATTTACTTTTCTTATTTGTTATCTACTGGATCTATATTCAGAACAACTAAATACACAATCGTATAAAGAAATTGTACTCCTAAAAGTATTATCCCAAAATGTCTCTTGAATTTGCAGTATGGGAATAAGGAAAGAAGGAAGTCAAGAACACATAATTCTTGAGTGTAGAGCAAGTAGCAACCTGGAGCATCACTAGATGTGGCCCCAAAACAAAATAGACAAAGTGTCCTAAGTGGTAATGCACAAGGTAGAATGCTTGCCTTGAATACAGTGGACCTGGGTTAGATCCCTGACTCCCTGAGCACTGACTGCCAGGAGTGATTCCTGAGTGCAGAGCCAGGAGTAAACTTTGAGCACTTCCACTGTGGCCAAAAAAATAAAATTGAAAAAAAAAATCAAACTAACCAAATATATTCTTTATTCTCTCTTGAATGGTTGAATTATTTTTAAATGTCTCCACAAATGCAAAATCAGTACCCCGAGAGAGTATTCATATGTATATCTAAAGATCAAATTTTGGAGAACATACTACTTAACAAATATGCCTATTTTTTTCACCTTTGGCTCCTTTTTTTTTTATTCAGGAAGTATACACTAAATCTTTTTATACATATAATATGCCTATTTTTGAGGAATGTTTGAGGAATATACCACAATCAATACCACATCTATGTAATAAGTTAAATGTTAAGCAAAACAGAAAATAATGCAATTTTTGTGTTGGAAGACTGGTATAGAATTGGGATGTAACCTGTCATATTATACATGATTTAAAAACCAATAAATGGCCTCCCAATTCTTACCACAGGCTGTGATCTTTACCCTGACTGTATAGAAAAAGGAGGTACAGTATATGCACCCCATATACACCTCAACCCAGGCCCTTTGCCTGGTCTGTATTGTGAATTGGGGGACAAAAAAATGAAAAAAAAAACAATAAATAGGATAAATAATAAGTCTAATTCAAAAGTAAATGCTAAAATTTTGAGTAGAGCTATTAAGAGATCTTGAAGAAAAGTTTCATTGCCAAATCCCACTATCTGCATCTGCTAGAGTTGCCAGGTAAAAAGAAAATTATTATGCTTTAGCTATAGAATCAACAGCCCTCATAAATAACTTGAATTCTTTTTTATTAATATAGTTTCTATTTTTATCATAGTGGCTTACATATTGTTGACAATAATATTTTAGGTACATGTTAGCTTAATATCAGGGGGATTCCCAACACCGAATTGCTCTCCCTACACCTCCGTTCCCATCCTACCTCCCATATCTTCCTCTCTCACCCCTGGGGCTGCAAGAATAGGTGGTCTCCTTTGTGCCTAACTTGCTACTTAGTGGTCTTACATCTGTTTGGTCTTGGTAGTTCCCTTATTTCCTCCTGTAACTGGGAGGTGGGACTAGATAGATAAAGTTATATGGTTTTCTTTGAAGAAGAGAAAAGTAATAAACTGGGGTAAAAATCAAATATGCCAAAAATGGGCAGAGTCCTTCTAGAGGCTCTCATCATCGGTTTGAGAGACAAAGGGGAAAAAGGTGAATCCCCCAACAGTACAAAAAGAAGTGCCAAATAAAATATCCAGTGAGCACTCCAACAATAAAGGTAAGCATCACGAATAACTTGAATTCTTAGAAGCAATATTTATAGCCAATTTCATTTCTAGAATTAGGAGAAAATTTGAGAAATCTTGTACCAAGGGATATAATTATGCACCAAATATTTTGCCAAATTTAAAAGATAAAATTCAAATTCCACATATAGTCTGATAATTTTAACCTGACTTAATAAAAATGATGCAGAAATTAGTAACAACTAGAAAAGCAGAAAAACAGGGTTATAGAGAAAAACTTATTTTTATCCTGGCATACATATCAATATCACCTAATATAATCTAATGTAATCATAATATCTAATGTAATGTAATATAATCAGAGAAATCAGAAGAGATATAAGGTATACAAAGCAGAATAATAAAGAATATATATTTTAAACATTTTTATTTAAGGGCCATATCTGGTGATATTCAGGGCATACTGCTGGTTCAGTGCTCAAAATGGCTCCCTGAAATGCTCAGGGTTTAATACTCAGGGCTTCTATGTGCAAAGCATGCATCCTATCCTTTTAAGCTATTTCCCCAACCTCTAAAATAAATATTCTAATAGATACTAATATTCTCTCTTGGTAATGGCTTTATTATGTTATCATTCACATATATATAATTCGAATTTTTTATTTTTATTTGGATTTTGGGATATAACTAGCAATGCTCAGGCCTTACTCTTGGCTCTGTGCTCAGGAATCACTCCATTTTTCAAACTTAGTCCCTGTGCACTTTTTAATCTCTAAACAATAGCTTATATTGGATATTTCATAGAAATAATATAAAAAGTCGTTTTCGTGGCTGGATTTTTAATGTAGCAAGTTTTCAAGGCTCATTCATGTTACAGCATGTGTCAGAACTTCAGTTCTTTTTATGGCCAACTAATATGCCCACTATTAACAGATGTAACAAACATTGTGTGCATTCAACAACCGATAGACATTTTCGAATGCTTTCAGTTTTGGGTTACTATGAATAATGCTACTATAAATATCTATGTGTGAATTCTTGTGTATATAAGTTTTTGAAGAACAGCCAGAATGCTTTATAAAGGAGCTGTACCGTTCTTCATTCCTTTTAACAGTGTATAATTAATGTTGTGATTTATTGATTGTTATTGTCTATATTTTATAAAGCTATCCAAGCGAGAATGAAGCAATACTTCATTGTGATCTGATTTATATTTCCATGATGACTAATAATGTTAAGCATCTTATCAAGTACTTATAATCCACTTGTATATCTTGGGTTTTGTTACTGTCGTTTTATTTTGCATTGCTGGGAACTGAGCCCAAGTTCTCACAAAAGAATGACCAGAATAAAAAGAAAACTGACAGGCTAGAAGAAAATTTTTAGCCACCTTTCATCTGACAAAAGGATAATATCCAAGACATATAAAGCATTAGTAAAGGTGAACAAAAAGTAAAAACAATCAAATCCATCAAAAAGCAGAGAATAAGCAAAAACTTTATTAAAAGTCTTTAAGCTTTCATACTGATAGATAGCTAAGAAAATATATGAAAAATATTCTGCATCACTGATTATTAGGGAAAAGTAACTCAAAGCAACGATGAAATATCACCTTGCACCAGTTAAACTGGTACATATTGCTAAGAATAAAAAACAATTATTATTTGTGGGGATGTGGAGGAAAAGAAGAGCCCTCATCCACTACTGCTGGGGATGCCAACTGGTTTAACATTTTGGAAAACAATATGAACACTTGTCAGAAAACTAAGAATTGAGTGTCCATATGACTCAGAAATCTTATTTCAGGCATCAAGCTCAAAGGCTCAAATATCATTTTCAGAAAAGGATCCTATGTAATCCTATGTTCATTGCAGCACCATGCACAATAGCCATAATCTGGAAACAACTCTTTGACATTATTTTAAAGAGACTAACATACTTTTTATTGCTGAAGGCTTTTTTTTTTTTTACTTTTAAGTCTGAAAGGTTTGGAGTTTATTTGGCATTTTCGCTATGCCAGGGAATGAACCCAGGGTCTTACACAACAAAGCAGGTACTCTAAACTCAGCAACATCCCTTATTTATAAGCTCTTTATATTCCACATTCAAGTCTTACAAGAGCTATAGGATTTGCAAAATTGCTCCCATTCTGGAATTTGTCTTCTAGTTTCTTGATAATGTTCATGAAGCACAAAACTGCACAGTTTCTCTCAACAGTAGTAGCAGAGAAAGTTCAATAAGAAATAAGCATACTAAAGGTCTGGCTTCATTCCCTGCCACCACATGATCCTGTGAACATGAAACTAACCCAGAAAACTTCCAAATGTGGTCCCCAAACAATTATATATATAGTTTTAATTAATCTTTAATTTACCAATCTTTAACTTGATTGTACTTTTACAATTATATCTAAGATACCAATACCTAACCAAGATCTACTCTTTTGCTTTCTACTAAGCATGTTATAGTTTTAAATTTATTTATAAATATGAATCATATTAAGTTGACTTTATGTACGCTATGTACTATAGATTCAAATTCACTGTTTTGCATGCGATTATCAAGCTGTTCCAGTACTGTATGTTGAAAGACTATTCTTTCCCCCATTGAAATCTCATTGAAAAATCGTCAATAGTGGGTAGGGCTCATGCTAGCTAAACCTAGGTTTGGTTCCTAACAACTCAAGTGTCATCTGAGAATCATGGTGTGCAGCCCTGGAGTTCTCTTGCAGTTATTGGGTTAGATCAAGTATCTCTGGAACTGCAAGATTACATTATTAGATCCTTTTATTGGTGTGACTGACTCCGGAGCCTTCTAGGCACTGTTTGGGAAGTCCCTTGTCCCTATCAAAAAAAGAAAGCTACAAAACTTTCTTAAGCAACATAAACTGCGAGTGCTCACTTCGGCAGCACATATACTAAATTTGGAACGATACAGAGAAGATTAGTATGGCCCCTGCGCAAGGATGACACGCAAATTCGTGAAACGTTCCATATTTTCACATAAATATATAAATAGACTGCGGGATTTACAACAAACAGGACAGGAACCTGTAGACAATCCCCTGACAGTATGTTTCAAGGGTGGAGAAACCCTGTATTTCTTAGGACAAAGCTGTTGCAATACTGCCCTTGAAGGGGCCGACTGATGGAGGGATGGAAGATGAGGTCTTTCTCCTCCAGCTTGGAGCATGCGTCTGCCACTCTGTTCAGCCGGTAGTTCTGAGGTGAATGCGGCGGGTAAAAGGCTAGTAGGCAGTCAGGCTTGTGAAAATATCAGCTTTATTTGGAGGACAAGACTGAAGCCAAAAGCCTCAGCATCAGTTCCAGCCAAAAAGCCCCTCGCCTTCCACAGACCCTTGCCAGAATCAAGTACCACCCAATGGTGGGATCAGGTACCACCAATGGTGGGAGCAGAATCAGGTACCACCCTAGGGTAGGGCATAATTACTGATGATGGTAGGGTCAGTAACATAATAATCCCAATGAAATGTTTACATACACAACAAAAGGAATTTCCTTTCTAATTTTCCCAATACTTACTGTACCTATGCAAAAAAAAAAAAAAAAGCTTGCCACACTATAAGGAAGTCCCCCATTCCTTTTATTTTTTATTTTATAATTTAATTTTAATTTAAAATTTTTTCCTTTTTCTTTCTTGCTTCTATTAAATTTATATTCATGGCTTCTTGACAGGGACTCCTCCTTGCTTTTTCTTTCAACAGACCCATAGAAATGAACCATCTTGTTCTGCCACATAAATGAAGACTATAAAAAAAAAGGTGGATAGCAGGTACCAAGGACAAACAGCCCACAAACATTGAGTGGAAATAAAAAAATGATCAGTCCTAAAATACCCAACGACAATGGGATCAAGATACCCAAACTACAAAGGGACTGTTATGCTGGCAGCACAGGTGGCTAAGGGTGGAGGTTAGGGAAGCATGATGGAAACAGGGGTGGAGAGGTCAACACTGGTGGTGGGCACTGCCCTAATATTAGCACTGTCACTATTTACTTTAAATATAACTATGATAGACTTGTAATTCGCATTGGTCTCAATAAAACATAAAAAAATAAGAGCGCTAAAAAGAAAAAATCACCAACCATACATAGATATAAGATATTTATAAATGCTCACTCCTAATTTATTTTTATATATCTTTTTATTTATCACATTTTGCTAACTGTTGCTCTATAATAAACAGTTAATTTTTTCAATACAATATGACAGATCTACATACAAAAATAGACTGTGTGAAAAATAATAATTTTTACTGAGAGGTCAAAATAACAATTTTATATATTATATATAAATATTTGAATATTTATTTATATTATAATATTTATATTATATAAATAGATATATTTATATTTTATATATAATTACACTAAAAATTTGTCCTTCAAAAAGGTTATACTTGAAAGTTAATATATACAATACACAAAAAGAAAGACTGTTTACTCCACTGCAATGCAGTATTAAATCTTTAAAATTATTTTTCTCACAATTTGTTGTTTTTAAGGTCAAAAATTCTATTTGGCTAATCTGTACATGCAAAACAACTTGATTACTAATATTATAATGCTTCTACCAGCAACTCCATTTGGAAAATCCTACATAATTTTAAAAGGAAAAAGATGCATAAATTATGTTCTTTTTAACAGAGATAAATTATTACTATCTGAGACTTGATTAACAAGAAAATAGTTAATTAAAAATTATATATCCAATGAATAGAGTATATGTAAGTATTAAAAGCTAAGTTAGTCATAGAAAACACTTCACCAGTTTTAATGTATTTTCAGTTTAGGGCCATACTTCGTGGTGCTTAGGGTACATTTCTGGCTCTGCACTCATTGATCACTCCTCATAGTGTTCAGTGGGCCAAAAGGGATGGCAGGGATCAAACCTAGCTCAGCTGCATGCAAGTGAGCTGCATGCTCATTTTACCTGCCTTACTATCACTCTAGCCCCACTCTATGTTTATTTTTTAAAAGTAGGGAAAAACCTAAACTATATAATGATAATAATTAATTTGAATATAGGCAAAGGTTGGGGGAAGAGGGAGATGGGAACGTTGTGTTGGTAAAGGCGGGGGTGCTCATTTTTTGTATATAACTAAAACCAAGTACAAACATGCTTGGGATCATGATGCCTAAATAAAGATATTTATAAAACAAAAAAAATAAGAGAAAAAATAAACTTATTAGAAATAAAAAGGACTTTCAAAAATAGAATAAATTAGTTATTTTAAAGTTAGTAATTTTAAATTAGTTATTTTATAATAACTAATTTAAAATTAGACAGGAATATAGAAATGGAATACATACATGACTAAAGATAATTTTCTCCTTGAATTTCTAAACTTGTTGCAACTTTTTAGAATTAGGTTATGTTCAAAAGTATATCTGTAATGACATCTTTGTCTGTTGACTTTTCATGGGGGTTTTCTTCCTGGGCCTCTGGGACTCCAATGCTTCTTTTGTTTTTATTGTATTTATCCCAGATTTCTATTTTCATCTGTTCACATTCTTTGAGGACATTATCTATCATCTGAACATTTATTCTAAGGATCTTTTCCAACTTCTTTTGTATAGGGTTGTTATGCAGCTCATCTTCCAGCTCTCTGATTCTGTCCACAGAATATGCTACGCTGCTGGTGAGGCTTTCCAGTGAGTTTTTCCTTTTGCCTATCAAGCTTCTCAGCCCTGTTATTTCAGTTTGAAGTTTTCTCATTTCTACTTTCATATGAAGATATGATTCTTATTGGAAGTTTGTTCATTCATTCCATGGTTTCTTTGAGTTCTTTGAGCATCCTCCATATGTCTTTTTTAAAGTCTTAATCTGAGGGGCTATATAGGTGATTGGTTCTTGGTTCTTGTCGTGTCTTCAGAGCTACCAGTCTTCATTCTCTCTAAACATGGTGGAGGTCTGCATTGTTTCTCCATTGCCACACTTTCTGTGAGGTGTTTTCTATGTTCAGAGGTTCAGCGAGTAAGAGAAATGTGAGGCCGCACTCCTCTAGTTTTGTTAACTGATCCTCTCTCTCTCTCCCTCTTAACTGGATGATGCTCACCTGCATCACTCACCTGCATTGAGCAAAGTCTCAGGCAGATGCATCGAGAAAGCTGGTTAGCTGATGTTCTCTCTCCCTCAACTTACGTTCAAATGTATATTACTTTACATTAAAAAATATATACTTACTGTGATGATGCCTATAAGTTGAGTATAAAAAAGTCCAGTGATTCCAACCAACATAGTAATGCCCATGAATGCAGCTAAGCGCATAATGGCTAATTCATGTCTAATGACAAAGAGGTCCTACAAAGAAAAAAGATAATAAAAGTCCTTAGAAGAATCACAAGTTATTTATCCTTGTAATAGTAATTAGAAATTGACCGATAAGATAACCCCTAGTTATCTTAAAATATTTACTTCATAGCTACCTGCATATTTTATGAAATACTGATAACTAAGTCTTAAAATCCACAATAAATCTCAAAATAGGGAAGCCACTAAACATATGCAATTACTTAAAACAAAATTTCATACCATAAAATCAATTATTCACCAACCTAGAAGAATTTGGCATGATAGTTAAGATGTTATAGTGTGTTCAAGTGTTACCTGGTTATTTTAAAACTTCAATTAAAGACTAATTCTTTATAAAACACATACATTGATAAAATGGGGGCTATGAGTGATATATAAATATAGTAAGTTCTCTTATGTGATTAAAAACCCATATTTTGCTATAACATGATTGATAGATTAAGTCAAAAATCTGAGCACAGCAATAATATTGTGTTCACTTACATGTGATTTACTATGTAAGAAATTCTAATTAATTAAAACACATGAAATCATATTTAACTGAACCAAACTATATAGGAATACACAAATCACATGAGAGGAAATTTTGGCTCAATGACTGAGGAATTCTGACACAGGTTGTGGGTGTGAATTGGAACATTGTATTCCTGAAGCTCTATTATAAACAGTTTTGTAAATCATGGCGACTAAACGAAAAACTGAGGAGTGGAAAGGTCAACACAAAACTGAAGAACATAAAATCACACAGAGGTTACTTGTATTCCATCCTCATAAAGATTTCTGATTCATTCTTCATTCATTTTGGATACTACATACTGTAACAATCTGTTGAGTCAGGGTTTGATCCTCCGTACCCATACATGGTCTTGTGAAACCCAACAGTAGAGATCCCTGAGTAGAGTTAGGAGAAAGACCTGAGTATTGCTGGGTGTGGCCTCTCAAGCAAACAAAACAAAAATCCGAGTTTACCTTTTCACTCTTTTTATAATTTTTTATTAACTGTGAATTCAATTTACAATCTTCCTTTAATGCACTTTTATAAGCTGTTTAAGATATTTTCCAACTCTGAGGAAATAATATTCTCCTAAGTCTATTTTAAAGCTTTTAAAACCTTTATAGTGTGCCTTTCACATTGAGGTCTTTAATTCTAGAGTAGACACTTAACGTTACTGTCCACAGTGAAACATGGGGACTGGAGTTACTTTTACGAAATGGATTCCAATTGTTCCAAGGTAGTTTTAAAAGCTCAGTGATCACAGATTAAGCATCCAGGCATGTATAAATCTGATATGGGCTCTCTAGTCTGTTTCCTAGGTCTATTTGCTCATCCCAATACCAGTGACACATGTATCAATAAATATTACTTTGCAATAATTTTCCATATCCAATTTTGTTAAGGCTTTTGTTTGTTTTGAGGCCATACTTGGTGATGCTCAGGAGGAGGACTGGGAATCATATAGGGTGGCAAGAATTGAACCCAGGTCCATCATGTGCAAGGCATGTATTATTCTATCTCTTTGACTCCAATCCTATTTTTTGTTATTTTTGTTTTGTTTTGTTTTTTGGGTCACACCCGGCAGTGCTCAGGGGTTACTCCTGGCTCCATGCTCAGAAATTGCTCCTGGCAGGCACGGGGGACCATATGGGGCACCGGGATTCGAACCAATGACCTTTTGCATGAAAGGCAAACACCTTACCTCCATGCTATCTCCCGGGCCCCGACTCCAATCCTATTTATTTAATGCCTGGGTATTCAGTATTCTTCTACTTTTATAGAAATTTTAAAATTAAACTTTCAAGGGTCAGAGAGTACTGTGAATAAGGTGCTTGTCCTTTATGCTGCCCTAATTTTGACCTTCAGGACTGTACCTGATTCCTTGAGTCTGTCAGGAATTATTCCTGAGTATCACAAACAAAGAGCAAGCACTGAGCTCAAGTTTGGCCCCCAAACAAACAAAAATAAGAAAAAGTTAGACTGTCAACTTACAACACATACTCATGCATGTACAACATAGACCCCATTATACCTAACAACTCCCCCATTTCATATGATCTTAGACATTTGGGGGTTGAATCACACCTGACAGTGCTCAGGTAGGTGTTACTGCTGGCTCTACACTCAGAAACCACTCCTGGCTGGCTCAGGGAACCAAATGGGATGCCAGGATTCAAACCATCATCCTTCTGCAAGCAAGGCAAATGCCCTACCTCCATGCTATCTCTCTGGCCCCAAATCTTATACTTTTTTAAAAAACAAATTTAACTCAGGAACTTCCAGGATTTTAATCTATTCTCGATTCAGTAAATTCTTTTGCAATAACATTGACTTTCTAGCTGGTTGTTTACATATGTAAACAAAATTACTTTCTTTAGTGGCTAGAGCAATAGCATCCCAGGTAGAGCATTTGCCTTGCACATGGCCAAACCGGGTTCTATCCCTGTCATTCCATAAGGTCCCCTGAGCCTGCCAAGAGTAATTTCTAAGTATAGAGTCAGAGTACCACCAAGTATGGCCCAAAAACCAAACACACAAAAAATTATTAAAATATTAGGTTTTACTTCTTTTTTTCTTTTTCCTTTTTTTTGGGGGGGGGCACACCTGGTGACACTCAGGGGTTACTTCTGGTTATGTGCTCAGAAATTGTTCCTGGCTTGGGGGACCATATGGGATACCTGGGGATCGGACCACAATCTGTCCTATGCTAGCGCGGGCAAGGCCTTACCTCTTGTGCCACTGCTTCGGACTCTACTTATTTTTCTTAAACATTCCTAAAACTTCAAAATGGTAGATATGGGACAGGGGTTTAAGGGCTTTTCTTATGTATGGAATAGCAGGTTTGATTACATGTAGCACATGATCCTCCAAGCATTTTTTATCTCACATATGTATGCACATAAAATTCAAAACAACCTATAAATAATACAATTATCTGATCTAAGTGTAACAATTATTTATTTTAGTAGTTCTTTAATGCTTGTTTCAATGCTTTGATTCCAGCACTGTTGAAAAACAATGATAATACTAAGCATAGTGGGGGCATCAGTGTTTTGTCCCTAACTTGAAAGAACTCTACATGTCATTAGTAAATATATAGTAGTTGTGTTTGGGTTGTTTCAGGGAATAAAAATACTTTTATGTTTCTATTCCTTTTTTTTTCTTTTTCTTATTTTTCAATTCAAGCTATGTTACTATTATATCATAATGCCCATACTGTCAGTATCCTTTCAGGAAAGGAACCTTGATACACAAGGCATGGTATATAATAATACATAGGGTAGACTCCTCTTATAATGCTCACTACAGTATTGTTTAGTACTCTAGATGTGAAAATCATGGTTATCTAAAATGCTCCAGCACAATCTAACACCTAAAGCTTTATTTAGCAAACTTCACCCTGTCTTTGATGAAGTGCCTAGAAATTGGAAAATCTTTCCCCTTCAATGTGCTACCCCCCATATTTTATTTTTCATTTATTTCTTTTATCTATTTATCTATTTATTTATTTATTTATTTATTTTTAAGTGCTCTGACCCATCCCATAAGAGTCAGGCCTCCAATCTATGAATAGATCTCTAATGTCTGTGTATAAGTGGGTATGAATATGTGCATGCAGTGGACTCCTCTAAGTTTGCCTAATTTGTTTTGTAAAACATCCCTGTCTATATTGTATATAGCCCCATTTATATATTATCCGTGCCCCCATTTATCCTCTCATTCCCTCAATCCTGATCTATTGTCTCTCCTTATTTAACCCTCTTTGTCCTTAGTTCTTAACTATTTAGGAATGGAGACAGTATCCCTGCCCCAGTAAACTACCCGGCTCCCAAAGTAAAAGAACACTCTGCACCCCCATCTCTCGCCCCAGCAAAAAGCTGCAGTCATCACTCCCTCTGACTCATTCTATGTGGCCCTTTTTCTTCCACCTCCCTTAATGTGGATTGTTGCTTGCTACTGGCCTCAGCTACAGAGAAATCCCCAGCCCAAGGATACTACCTGATCCCTTATGATGCAAATCATTTCTAAGACTCCATAAGACCATGGTGTGGGAGGAAAATGTGTCCTGGATCTTATCCCCCCCAACTCCTCAGACTATCTCAAAAAACTTAATGGAGATATCAATATTTTCTTTGTATGTTTATTTCCTTAATATTTATAACTCTTAGTGTTTTATTTCCATACATAGAGGTCGCCTCTTCCATCATGTTTTTTTTTTAACTTGTTTTGGTTCTGCTTATATAGAAATTCTAGTAGAAAGGTTTTGCTTGGGATAAGAGCTCAGGTCAAAACCAGGGCCCAGAGATTGTATAGCATGTCATTTTTAACCCCAAAAGTACTAATAATATAATATGACATGGTTCCTTTTTGCATAGGCACATTAGAATGGGGAAATATTATGTATAGAAACTGGTACTTATCTAATAGGAATAAGAACCCATAAATTTTATAATACAGGGGTGCATTCCATCCTGAACATTTATAATGAGGACTCAAATTAGACCTCAAGTGATTGGGCATTGAACATCCAACACAAAATCCCAGATCTCAACCTTAGAACTGGCACAGTTCTCTGCACCAGCACTAGGAATCAAACTTTTATCAAGGTAGATTCATATGATACCCTGATGATGAAACAGCAACAATCTTGATCTAAGGGCAGATTGCCCTACATCACCTAAAGGTAATGAGATGAAATTAGAAAATTCTTGGGGCTGGCAGGGTGGTGCTAGAGGTAAGGTGTCTGCCTTGCAAGCACTAGCCAACGAAGGACCACGGTTCAATCCCCCCCGGTGTCCCATATGGTTCCCCCCAAGCCAGGGGCAATTTCTGAGTGCTTAGTCAGGAGTAACCCCCGAGCATCAAATGGGTGTGGCCTGAAAAACAAAAACAAACAAACAAAAAAACCTCTGTCTTAGCATCTGTGCAAAAACCAAGATCTCTAATTACAGAGGACTAACTTTGACAACCGCACTGAGCTGAATGTTTCCTGGTATCATAAATAAAGACCTTTGGTTTGACAACAAACATGTTCGAAGCCTGTAGTGGGTCTCATGACAATATGCTTTAAGGGTAGAGACACCCTATATCTCTTAGGCCAAGGGAATTTCCTTTCTAATTTCCCTAATATTTACTGTGTCTATGCAAAAACAAACAAAAAAACTTGCCACACCTGCCACATTTAATTTATTTATTTTTATTTTTTTCTTCTTTTAGGTTTTTTTTTTGGGGGGGTGGGAGGAACGGGGAACACTCAGTGATGCTCAGGGGTTACTCCTGACTATGCATTCAGAAATCGCTCCTGGCTTGGGGGACCATATGAGTCGCTGAGAGATTGAACTGAGATCTATCCTGGGTTAGTCACATGCAAGGCAAATGCCCTACCCCTGCACTACCACTCTGGCCCCTCTTTTTTCTTTGAATTTTATCTATGTGTATAACTTCCAGACAGGGAACTTCCTCCCACTTTTTTTTTTACAGAACCATAGGACATAAATCATCTTGTTCTGCATCATATTTCTATGTCTTCCTACAAACTGAGAAAAAAAAAGTGGATGGGACCTGGGGATCAAGCAATCTCAGGAGCATTGAGTGAAAATAAAAAATGACTAAACCTAAATACCCAAACCAAAACCAATGACAATAGCATCAAGAGACTCAAACTACAGCAAGCTATATATATATATATATATATATATATATATATATATATATATATATATATATATATATATATATACATACATATATAAGCTATATACACTAGCAGTCCAGGCGTCTAAAGGTGGAGATATGGGAGGCATGCTGGGAACAATAGAAGAGGGAGCTCAACACTGGTGGTGGAAATAGCCCTATTTTACTGTCACTATGTACCTGAAATACAACTGTTAAAGACTTGTAATTCACATTGGTCTCAATAAAAATGTACAAAAAAAAGGGGTCCGGGAGATAGCATGGAGGTAAGGCGTTTGTCTTTCATGCAAAAGATCATCGGTTCGAATCCCGGTGCCCCATATGGTCCCCGTGCCTGCCAGGAGCAATTTCTGAGCATGGAGCCAGGAATAAGCCCTGAGCACTGCCGGGTGTGACCCAAAAACCAAAAAAAAAAAAAAGTAAAAAAATTTAAAAAAATCTTTTATGTTTTTAGAGAAGTAACAAGTTCTAGCTTGCAAAAATTTATGATATTATATTTATCTTTATAAGTACAATTTTCTCCTAGCCTATTAATGTGGTAGAATAGGAGTCTGATTTCTAATATAAAACAATTTTACAGGGGCCCGGGAGATAGTATGGAGGTAGGACATTTGCCTTTCATGCAAAAGGTCATTGGTTCGAAGCCCGGTGCCCCATATGGTCCCCCCGTGCCTGCCAGGAGCAATTTCTGAGCACGGAGCCAGGAGTAACCCCTGAGCACTGCCGGGTGTGACCCAAAAAACAAAAAAAATAAAATAAAATAAAAAAACTTTAAATTGCTATGACAGATTCAACTGTCATATATATATATATATATATATATATATATATATAGAACCACCTATATATAGGTGGTTATATATAATTAGATTTAGTTTGCTAACGTTTCTTTGGGAGCTGTTTCTATTCATGACCAAACTGCTCTATAATTTTCAATCATCCTTGTACTGTCCTTAATAGTTAATGTATTCAACAAGCACTACATATACAAAATGAATGCAAAAGTGTTTACTCCACTTCAATTCCATTAAAGTTTACATAGGCTGTAATTGTTTTTTCCCTTCATATTTTGAAAGTCACTGGTAAATCTTATGAATATTCTTGGAGAAAAACACTTTAACTCATGACTAAGGAATTAGTCTTGTGTCTTATTCTTCATGAAATTATTATTGCTACTGGGATACAAAACTCAGTACAGTCATGTGTCACTTAACATGTATTTCTTTTTTTTTTTTTTTTTGGTTTTTGGGTCACACCCGGCAGTGCTCAGGGGTTCCTCCTGGCTCCATGCTCAGAAATTGCTCCTGGCAGGCACGGGGGACCATATGGGGCACCGGAATTCGAACCGATGACCTTTTGCATGAAAGGCAAATGTCCTACCTCCATGCTATTTCCCGGGCCCCGTTAACATGTATTTCTAAGACAGTTTTCCATTGTATGATCATCAGAGCCTATAATTCACAAACCTAGATTTTACAGCCTACTATGTAACTAGGCAATTTGGTAGCTATTAGAACCACCATCCGAGTACCAGTATGTCACTGATGGAAATAAAATTATGCCAGGCATGACTAATGTAGAGTTGTCATCTCTCTAAATTGATATTGAGAATTCATACATTCCAATAAAAATACCCAGTAGAGTAATCTATACTTTACTGATGGGAAGTTTTATTTTTCCTTAGCTTTCTTTGTAGCACAGATTTACATACCATCTATCTATCTATCTATCTATCTATCTATCTATCTATCTATCTATCTATCTATCTATCTATCTAATTATCTATCTATCCATCTATCTCTCTATCTATGTATAACCACATGATAAGTTCTACTACATGCATATTCAACATGGTAATACCGTCCCCAGAAGTGAAATATGATTCCTGAAGAGAAGAAAAAATTTCAAAGGTTTGTGGCTATGCACAAATCAATCCTATCTGACAAAACCCATTGTTCAGCATTTCACTTTATAGAGGAAAAGAGGAGAAAAATATCTCAACAGTCTTCTTAGGCAAGAGACAATAATGGGAAAAAATATTGAAAAACAGTTCTCTGCTATAATAAAATTTAATATAAAACCATAGCTATGAAGTATGTTCAAATATGAACATATAATAGAGTTAAAATGGATAGATACATACATTGGGATCATGATTTATGGGAATGATGGCACTGCAACACAAAGGGGAAATTATTTTCGAAATAAATGTCACTAAATCAACTGGACATCCATCTGTGAAAAAAATGAAACTCTGACTCCTGCACTTCATAAAAGCAATAAAAATCAATTCCAGGTAGGCATGAGAAAGAAGAAAATTCAAATGTCTTGAGGACAATATAGGAAAATTATATAATGACTTGGGGGATAAAAAAGGACCTCTTAAATAAAAACCAAAATGGGAAAGACTAGAAGTTGGCTATAAATTGAAATGAAAAACTTCTGTACATCAAAACATACCACTTTGAACCAAACGGTAACTCACAGAAGATATTTATCACATGCAATAAAATTGGGACTCAAATCTAAACATTTTACAATTACCCCTCCCCCACATACACACTTCTCTCCCCAAAAGGCACTCTAGAACAATTCTTAAAAGAGGGACATGAGTGAATGCTTTGAACACCAGAGGTCAAGGTTTGAGGCCTAATGTTAAGGAGGTAGGTATCAAATGGCATATGTGAGGTTATGAGAGCATGGAGAAGAAATATAATGTTATGAAGAAATATAAATAAAGTTAACATATTGCTGGGCAATAAGGCTCCAATCCTAACTTACAATAGTAAAATCTTCAGAGTTTTATGCTCCCCTGTTACACCAGAAAGATAAAACTAGTTCTGTCTTCTATGACCAATGAGAGAAATACAGCTCATTAAAATATGTTAACATGGGGCCGGGCGGTGGCGCTGGAGGTAAGGTGCCTGTGCTAACCTAGGACAGACCTGCGGTTTGATCCCCCGGTTCCCCATATAGTCCCCCGTGCCTGCCAGGAGCGACTTCTGAGTGAATAGCCAGGAGTAACCCCTGAGCGTCACCGGGTGTAACCCAAAAAACAAAACAATAAAAAAAATATGTTAACATATCAAAATCATACTATAGTTCAAATGCAGTTATCATGGCAACCCATGAATATGCCTAAAAATGGTCAGAACCTCACTGAGACCCCATCAAGAGAATAGCAGAAAACAGGAAAAGTGGGAAGTTTAAAACCATGAAACAGATTTGTGGTACTACTACGTTTGGATGCTGACTCCCTGTAGTGTCTGCTATTTCCCTTGCTGCATACATTTCACTTTATGCAGCTGGTACTAGGTTCCTTCACTTGCCTCTTCTACAACTGAAAGAAATGCTTACTTTAAGTATTTCATACTCTTATTGAAAACTATCTAATAGAGACACAAGAAGTTGGAACAAGGTGGCTGCCCTACCCCTCCCCCCCAACTATCACATCACTGCATGATGATGAAGGAAAAAAGAAGAAAGAGGAAAGGGGAAGAGTGAGTGAGTGAGTGATGGAAGGAGGGAGGGAGAGAGGTAGAAAGGGAAAGAGGCAGGGATGGAGGAAGGAAAAGGTGGAAGGAAGAAAGGAAGGAACAAAGGAAGGAACGAAGAAAGGAATGAAAAAAGGAATGAAGGAAGGAAGGAATGAAGGAGAGAGGGAGGGAGGGAAGGAGTAAAGGGAAGGGAGGGACCAATACCATCAGTCACTAAAACAAATGCAAATTAAAACAAAATATATTTTTGACCACATACAAAGTATACTTTTAAGAACATTTAAACAAGTATTAATGAGGCTGTCAAGTATGTACTTCACTAGCCAAGAATTGAATAAGTAAGACCACTTTGGAAAGCTTTTTAACAGTATCTAATGGTACATAAAGTTAACCTTTTAAGACTGCCAATTCTAGCTACACATTCAAGTTAAATACATGCATTTGGATTGCAAGAGACATAAAGTTTGATAAATAACCGCTTTATTTTTGACACCTCAAAACTAAAACAATACAAATGCCCAAATATAGAAAGGTTTTCCATTAAATGAAATATTATGACTATTATACCAATAGTCATGAGAATATTCAATAAAATAAATTATACTGAAATAAAAATAATGAATGTCACCCCAAACATTACAGAATTTAATGAGCTTTAAGTGTTTAATTGGGGGAGGAAAGTAATGAGCCATAACTGGCAGAACTCAGGGCTTATTCAAGGCTCTGCACTCAGGGATCATTCTTGGTAGTGTTGGGAGAGTCATATGGAAACCAGAGATCAAGTCCTCGAGTTGGAGACATGCAAGATAAATGCTCTGTATTCAGTTTTGTAAGTGCTTTTGTACCTCTCTGCAAGTACTTGATTTTTTGTTTGTTCGTTTGTTTTGTTTTGTAGGGGGCCATACCTGGTAATGCTCAGAGTCTATGTTTGGTTCTGTATTCAGTGCTCTACCTGGTAGACTTAAGGAACCATCTCCCCAGCCCTAGTAATTGATGTTTTACAATATGTTTCCAGCCAGCTATTTGTTCACTACTTATCTGGTTTCACCTAGCTCCCAGCATGGAAAGTTTTTGTTCTTACTGGGGAACTGGTCATATATGTACTCTTTCCTCATAAGTTCAACAGAGGGGGAGTTAGTCATAAAATCTCTTCCCAGGGGCCTGTGTTACAGTATAGAAGGCAGTGTGTGTTATACATGATGAACAGTGTTCAATTTTCAGATGTGACCCAAAAACCAAGATTATACTTTTCTTTTTTTAATAAAATATTTATTTAAGCAAATGACTACAAGCATGACTAGTTGGGTTTCAGTCATTAACAGAACAACTCCCTTCACCAGTGCAATGTTCTCAACACCACTGCCCCTTCCCTTTTTCCCCACTCCTGCCCATTGCTTTATTAGATGTGAACATACATAAGTACATCATATTTTATACATACAGATATACATGAATTCATACAAGTTGTGAGAATAATAGAGCATGAACATGAGCTCATTTGGGATCAAATCTAGACATTGACATATATGTCATCTACTCTACAAATTGAATCACATCCCTAGCCTCCTCCTCCTCTTTTCTTGTCTTCTTTTAATTTTCTTCCTCCTCTTCTTCCCCCTCTTCTTTTTTCTTCTCTCTTCTTCCCCTTCCTCCTCTTCTTCACCTTCTTCATACTCTTCTTCCTCCTATTCTTTTTCTTCTTCCTCTTCATCTTCTTACTCTTTTTTGTCTTATTCTTCTTACTATTCTTCTTCCTCTTCCTCTTCTGACTCTTCCTCCAACTCCTCTTATTATCAAACTCTTCCTGAGTCTCTGGGACTTCAATGATTCCTATGTGGTTTCTGTTGAGTTTATCAAAGACTTCTATTTTCATCTGTTCACATTCTTTGAGTAGGTTATCCATTGTCTGATCATTTTCTTTAAGTCTCTCTTACAATCTCTTATGCTTTTATGGAGTTGTTCTGCATCTCATCCTCCCACTCACTGACCCTGTTTGCAGCTGCCATTACTCCAGTGGAGAGGCTTCCCATTGAGGTTTTCAATTCACAAACCAAGTTTTTCAGACCTGTTATTTCAGTATGGAGTTTTCTAATCTCAATCTTCATTTCCTCTTGATTCTTATTTGTGTTCCATTCAAGTCTGTCTATGCTTTCTATGAGCATCATGAACATCTTCCATAATTCTTCTCTAAACACCTTATCTGAGAAGATACCCAGTTATTTGGTATTTTCCGGGTCATCAGAGCAGCTATCTTCGTTCTCTATACATGGGATTGCCCTGCATTGTTTCCCCATTGTGACGCTTGTAGTGTGGTTTTACTATGTGCTGAGGTGGAGTAGGCGTTAAAAGATGCACAAGGCCACAAAGCGAAGCTGAACAGCTACACTCCTATGGCTCCACCTAAAAAAGCAGGTAGGGAGCAGGGCAGCAGTCCTTTGTAATGGCTCTCTGGTGCCCAAACACACAGCAGGAATCAGCCCCTACTTTTGTTGGGTGGGACATCTTACCAGGTTTGGGTTCTGGAAAGATTATGCTCATTGGTGTCTTCTGAGCTGCCACCCACAGAAAGCAAACCTAGATTATTCTGAGCAATACTGCTTAATTGCAGAAGCTTGAGGTAGCTCACACACTAATCTACATAAATGGCATCCTATGGCCAAAAATCCTGCTTGAAAATTGTTGTTCTATAGGGAATAAGACTTGTGATGGGCTTTAGAGCAAGGGCAGACTGCTGATGGAATTTCACTGTAGAGTAGAAATTGAGATTGACCAGATGGAAAATGAGGAAGGCCTTGCTAGAGATGAACAAAGCCTTAGGCAGTAAATGGAATAACCAGTTTTAAGGTCACATCTGTTCTAAAATACTAAGATTATTAGCTATTTTCTACTTCGCTTTCTCCAAAGTTAAAAACTACCTCAACAATTTAAGTCATTATTTAGTAGCTATAATAATATATAATAAATGACCTTATAGATATTGAAAAGAGAAAGGTTACCAAGTAAAACCTAAAATATCTTTTTAAATAGCAATAAAGAACAGAAATAACTGTATACTGTAAAATTGACTCAATAAAAAGCTACCTGAAACAAAGTCTTCTATTCTTTGTTAACTAGGAAAATAATTCTGTGGTACTGTTGTATCTCACACCAAGTCCCAAACCCCTAGTAACACTGTTAGGCATGAGCCAATTGGAAGGTTATGTCTCTTCCTAGCGAAGAATTCACTGAATTGTCAAATATTATTCTCCTATTCTAAATTCTGGAAGAATTTGTTCTTTGTGGAATTTCTTTCCCTTCTTTCCTCACTTGTACCACTTTACCATAGCCTTAAAAGCCATTAATATGTTTATGCCTTTACATGAATTTACAATTTAAAATAAATTGGAATTTACCCAAATCTAGCTAATCGAAAACAAATTTAAAGATGTGACTTTAAAACTAAATTGGTTTGTCACGAATGGTCAGCTGCATAATCTTCTATGCTAATAGCCACAATTATTTATTTAAAAAAGAGAATCTCTTATTTTCTCATATAAATATTATTGCTTAAAATATCTGATTACCAGAAATTACATATTTTAAAAACATTTTAGCCTACTATAGCATATAAGATAAGACAATTTTATATTAACCTACAAAAAGTGAAATGCCTGAATAAAAATTAAAATATTCAAGTATGTATTTGCCAATCAGAAGCATACTTTTTTGAAAAATAAATTTTGTGATGCATGAGCATTTTTAGTCTGTAATTTAGTCTGGTGGGGGGGTCACACCCAGTGATGCTCAAGGGCAACTCCCAGTTTTGCACTTTGGGATCACTCCTTGCAGTGAATGAAGACCATATGGGATGCTATGGATTAAACCTGGGTTCGCTGTTGCAAGCAAGTACCCTACCTGCTATCATATCACTCTGTCCCTTCTAATCTATAATTTTTAAGACAATTGTGATTTAAGACAAATCACAATTTTATGTAGCAAACCTATGAATAGGCAATAATAGAAATTGCTAAAACTCAGTTACTTTTTCATAAAAATTTAAACTATATCTCCCAGGCATATATAAATGAACTGATATTTTCAGCTAAACAAAGGATTTCAATCATAAAAGATACTCAGACTATTGAGGCCAGCGAGGTGGCGCTAGAAGTAAGGTGTCTGCCTTGCGAGTGCTAGCCAAAGAAGGACCATGGTTCGATCCCCCGGCATCCCATATGGTCCCCCCAAGCCAGGGGAGATTTCTGAGCGCTTAGCCAGGAGTAACCCCTGAGCATAAAATGGGTGTGGCCCGAAAAACCAAAAAAAAAACTCAGAATATTAATCATGAAATATATGATAAAATATCCTATTAACAAAGAAATAAATTGTTTATGACAATATACTCTTTCATTTAATTAAGCTATAATATTGTAATATTAGTTTCAGCATCAAGTAATATAACCAAAAATACATTATTATAATTTAGTATTATACAAAAGATCAAGTATAGTTTATAAACATTTATAATTATTATGCAAATAAATTAAATATAAACCTCATCTACTTTATTTACTTAAAATGCCAAAATAGTCTTCTAATATACAAATATTGAAATTCTTTTTTTTTTTTTTTTTTGGTTTTGGGGCCACACCCGTTTGACGCTCAGGGGTTACTCCTGGTTATGTGCTCAAAAATTGCTCCTGGCTTGGGGAAACCATATGGGACACCAGGGATCGAACCATGGTCCGTCCTACGCTAGCGCTTGCAAGGCAGACACCTTATCTCTAGCGCCACCTTCCTGGCCCCAAATTTTGAAATTCTTAAAGTAAGTAAAACAAAGAATTTACTACACAAGGGATAACTGTGTAGCATAATGTTAAATAACATTATGTTAGCACGATAAATAAATATAATGTTGAAATTTAATATCCATAAAAAGGCTTATAAATATTTGTCAATATTTACAATTTTATAGATTTTGGATTCTATGACTACAAATATATTTCACTTCTATCTCAATAAACTATTATTACAGCTGTTATTTTTAGATAAGCATTTTCATTTTAATACTGAGAATGGATTTTTAAATAATTATATTCCAAAATGGTAACAACAGTAATGCAGTTTAGGTTCATAGGTAACTTTAGTATAAGACAAATTATTATTTTTTACAATGTAAAATTAAAGCCCTAATTTTACTTTTTGTTTGTTTGTTTTGTTTTTGGGTCACACCCGGCAGTGCTCAGGGGTTACTCCTGGCTCCATGCTCAGAAATTGCTCCTGGCAGGCACGGGGGACCATATGGGGCACCGGGATTCAAACTGATGACCTTTTTGCATGAAAGGCAAATGCCTTACCTTCATGCTATCTCCCGGGCCCCTAATTTTACTTTTCTTTTACCTTCTATTCATTTTAGTACTCATTCTTCCCTCATTAAATATTTCCTCAAAACTTCAAAAAGTTATAAGCATATGAGACACTCAAAATCTGTGACAGATGGATATTTATCTTAAAAGTAAAGATCAAGAAATCTAAAACCCAGTGTTACTCTTAAAAGTAATGGTTAGTTGTAACAATGAAAACAATATAGCTTAGTGAGACTTCCCCTGAAAAAGCCAAAGAATAAAAAGATCCCTAAACAGTCCTAGAGTTTCTGAATAGTCGGCTTTCTCTCAACTCCCTCCCAAGAGCATAACAGGTTAAGGGTCTTTACAACAAAGTTTAATGGGCAATCTGTTTTATAATATGTATAAACACTATCACTTTAAAAACAAAAAGCTTAAGTATTGTTAACATTTTGTTTTCCACTCTGAGAATAAGCAGTCCCGTTTTTTTTAGTATTTAAAGATGAATGAGGAAAGATACTATGCTGCCATCTAGCTATATGACAGGGAATAAAGAAAAAGTCAAGCTGAATGAAGCTTTCACTGGGGTTGGGCTGAGAGGTGAATATAAAGTCTAAATCTCAGGCCTAAATAAATGACGTATATTATCTCAAATAGAAAGATGAAAAGCTATCATGAACATGCTTCCCCAAAATAATTTAGAGGCTTTTGAGAAACTTACTAAATGACCTAAATAACAGAAAGTTTTTTAGATGAAGAAAGGATCTGACATGCTCTGGCTAGCTTGACATAATCAAGATAGAGTTTCAAGATATAGTTTTCTTTGTTCAGAGGGGAAAAAAAGTGACACAAGGAAGAACTTATGAAACAATTGATGAGACAGTATTATTTTTGTTTGAAAGCCATATCCAACAGTGATGAAGCTTTCCTCCTAGCTCTGCACTCACAGAGCACTCCTGATAGGATCAGTGTCCCTATGAGGATCCAATGTGGGCCAGCCCAGTGCAAAGCAAGCACGCTATCAACTGTACTATCTATTACTCCAGTTCCAAGGGATAGAATTAGTTTTCAAACTTTTTACTGTAAAACTTTTTAATGGCAATGGTATTGTAGTAGAGATACATATTTTTTTCTCCCTGTAGGAAAACATTACAGTAGGTGTAATCTTCAAAACAGTTTCTATAGGATCTAAGAGACAGTACAATGGGTAAGGCAACTGCCTTGCATGCTGCTAAGCTGGGTTCTATTCTTGACAACAAGTACTCTGAGTACTACCATGACAGACCCCTGAGTAGACTCAGGTGTAAACCTTGAGCACTGTCAGGTGTGCCCAAATAAAATAGCTAAAATAGAAATAATGTTCTATTATTGAATCTTCGAAATAATTTACCATATAGTATATTAGGATTCAGACAAATATGACCTTAGAACCAGTTATTCAGGAAGACTTTTTTTCATCTCCAGTAATGGCTACCTTCCATTTTTACCATCTGGTTAATCTCAACTTCTACTCAATTGTGAAATTCCACCATAGTCTGCCTTTGCTCTGAAACCCATCACAAGACCCATTCCCTATAGTAAAACACTTACCAAGTCTTTTGGCCACAGATAGATGCTTTGCTCTATTCCCCTCCAGAAGATACCATTTACATGGGACTGAGTGTGAAGGCTGCCTCTAGGCTACTGTAGCAAAGCAACACTACCTAGACTCACCAATTCCTAGTGCCACTGCATCTATGAGGAAAGACAGTGTATGGGACCAGTTCCCAATAACACTATCAAGCACCAAGTAAAGTCCAGTTAATTGATGAATGAATAGATAACTAGAAAAGCTAGAAGGAGGGGCCAAAGCAACAATACAATAGGGAAGGCATGTGGCTGACCTGAGTTCAACCCCGGGTGTCCTATATGGCCCCCCAAGCCCACTAGCATGATTTCTGAGCATAGAGCCAAGAATAACCCCTGAATGCCATTGAAACACTATTTTATCTACTGCAACCAAGAGAAAATATCTAACATAACTAGATTTAAATCAATAAACTTAACTAGTATAATATGGGGGCAGACATATAGTATAGAGGTAAAGGCACTTGACTTGTTCTTAACTCATGTAAGATTCCCCAGCACTTCTGAGAGCAAATAAATTTGAGCACCACAAATGGACCAACCCACCCCTCAAAAACATCTGAGGCCATAGAGTAGTTAAGATATGCTTGTATTGCAGTGGGCCTACTAGTTTGAAACTGGCTTGATACTGATTCTATACTACTTTGATACTTTCTCAAGCACCCCAGGAATCACTGCTAAGCACAAAAACAGAAATATGCCCTGAGCACCTCCAGGTACAGCAGAAAAATAACAACAATCAAAATAAGCAAAATAAGACACAGTGAAATGTGACTGAAGCAGAGGAATAAATGCACCATTATGAAACATATATAATTTCAAAATAATGTCTATAAAGAAGCTCACTGAGGTTAGAACTATATATAAATTAAAAAAATCTCAATGAAAATAGAAAATATAAGAACCAAAGAGAAATCAAAGTTGAAGAACAAAATAATTGAGTTACTGTTACAAAGAACAAAATAACTGTATTACTTCAAACAATTATTTTGTTTGACCAAAATAATTGAAAATAAGAAATTCAATATAACATCACCCTAGAGCAAGAGTAGGTAAACAATTATAAAATATAAAGTAAAAATTTGCAAAGATTAATCATCATGCTATTGAAAAACAAGGTCAAAAAAGAAATTAAAAGAGAAAAAAAAAGAAATTAAAAGAGATACCAAGAATCTTGAGATGTGACTCTTAGGTTTGATGCCAAAAAGACTTTCTATGATTGTTTCATTATATATGCATATATGTATATTGATTAAATATGTTGCATTCCTAAAATTAATATAGTATTATGTTATTTTTTAATTACATTTCAATAGAAAGATTAGGGTACTGAAGTAGCTTTTCAAAGCTTTTCATATCAGTTAGTGCCTGCATTAGGAAATGAGAAAGACTTCAAATTGCCAAATTTCACACTTCCAGGAGCCAGAAAATAAAGAAAACATTACAAAGATAGCACAAGTCAGAAATAAGTAAATACCAGAACAGAAATCAATGAGGACATAAAAAGAAAACAAAAAGACCAATGAAAATAAGAACTATTTTTAAAAATATAAAGAAAGCAAAGTCCAAAACAATGGAATCAAGAGACCCAAACTCAAACAATCTAAACAAAATGGCCTGTTATACTGGAAGGCTGCAGGCCAAAGGGTAGAGATACACTCTGGGAACATTGTGGAGGGAGGTCAACACTGGTGGTGGGATTGGTCCTGATTGATTTTATGTCTGAAACCCAACTATGAAGGACTTTGTAAATCACAATGTTTTCAATAAAATAATATTAAATTAAAAAAACTGAAACAATAAAAAAAGGGAAATAAATCTTTTATTAATTTAACATGAAAAAGTGAAAAGGAGACTCAAATATACTTAGGAACTAAAGCATTGCAACCAACACACACTGGCAGGAAGGATGAGACTACTATGAATAATAAAGTGCCAATAAATTGGGTAATTCAAAATAACTGAATATGTTCTTAAGAATAAACTACTTCTTCTGAAACATAAAAATTAGGATATATGGAACAAACCTATTACAAGTAAGGAGATGGGAGTCAGTAATCAACACCCACCAAGCAAACAAAACTCCAGAACCATACCAAGCTTCCTGGATGAATTATAACACACATTTAAAGATAAATTGGACTGAAAAGGTTAAGATACCTGTCTTGCATGTTACCAGTCCTGGCAAATCTCTGTCAGAGCAAACTGGTGTGATTCCCCTACACCACATAAGGTAAAAATCCTCTCCTTGGGGCTAGATTTATTTTATAATAAGTTACAGTCAACACTGGTTTAATCCTTAGCACCCCATAAGATCTACCAAGCCTCTTTCTATGAGTGATCATAGAGCCACACATATGAAATAAGAACAGTCAGGTATGGCCCAAAATAGGGGGAGGAGACAGAATGTGCATTTGGGAAGCCAGAGAGATAGTACAATAGTGCAGCATGCAATATAGTTGCCTTATGCACAGGTAATTTGGGTTCTATCCCCAGCACCAATATGTGTCCCTGAAGGCTGCCAGGTGTGATCCCTGAGCACTGCTGAGTAAGACCAAAAAGACAAAAATAAAGATTAATACCAATCTTTCTCGAATGTTTTTGAAAAAACTGAAAATAAAAGAACACAAATTCATTCTATGAAGTCAAAATAGCTATCTTGCCCACCTATCAAAATTCTATTAGCATTCCTTAAGTTTATAAAAAATATTTAAATTTGTATAAAATTACACAAGATCCCAAAATAAAAATTATCTTGAGAGAAAAAAAGAAAAGGAACCTACTCACAGACACAATATCATCACTCTACATAAGTGAATAAAACAGCATTATATAGAGGGAGAAGAAAACCAAAATAAAATAGATCAATGGAATAAAATTGAGATATAACCAGATATAACCTTACACATAAATATGAACATTAATCTAAGAAAGCAAAGAGCAAATAATGGAGAAAAGTTCCCTTCAACATATGGTGCTGGAAAAAAATT